>CM032453.1:2150404-2215404 GCA_019049505.1 Pachyrhynchus sulphureomaculatus | reverse complement strand
TTTACAGTTCTTCAGTGCACTCTCCAAATAGATTTTTAAATAGCGTTGGGGAGATACAGCAGCCCTGTTTGAGACCCTTTGTGACCTGGAACCCTGTTGTTATACCATATTTGGTTTTCACACTACTTCTTGCACTTGGTATAAGGATTTTACGGCTTTAATTATTTCGGTGCTTACATTACTCTGTTGTAGTGTTTCCCACAATCTCATTAGGGGCACGCTGTCGTACCCCTTTTTTAAATCAACAAACAAGACATGGACTTCCTGATCAAATGCGGTTTTCTTTTCTAGGATTTGAGTCAGTGAGAAAAGATGGTCTATTGTGGATCTTCCTGCTCTAAAGCCTGCCTGTTCTTCAGCTTCTACGTCCGCGTATTCCGTTTCTATTCTATTTTTAAGTATTTTTCCGTATATTCTGCTAATAGATCCTGTAACCGTTATTCCCCTATAATTATCGCAATTATTTTTGTCTCCCTTCTTATGAATTGTTAATATGTATGATATTTTCCATTCCTCAGGTACTTCTGATGTGTTAATGCATCTTTGGAATAAGTTCCTCAAAGCGCTAAATAGCTTTTCAGTTCCGTATTTTACTATCTCTCCTGGGATGTTTCCTGGTCCTGGAGCTTTACCATTTTTTAGCGTTTTACATACTTCTTTAACTTCTGATGTTGTTATCCTTATTAGGGATCCTCGTATAACTATATTTTGGGTTTCCATGTTGGGTACTTTTGAACTCTGGTCTATTTTCTGTTAGCATATTTGTAAAATATTGGTTCCATTTTTCTGGTGTTATTGGTGAAAAGATTTCTCTTTTCCGTTCTGTTCTCATATTTTTAAGAAGTCTCTAGCTTTCTGTGCTTTTTCTTTCTCCTATGTAAAGTGTTGATTCTTGAGCCTGTCTTTTCCATTGGTTGTTGTATATATATATATATATATATATATATATATATATATATATATATATATATATATATATACATATATATATATATATATATATATATATATATATATATATATATATATATATATATATATATGTATATATATAATATATATATATATATATATATATATATATATATATATGTCTGAAAGTGTTATTGTCGGTTTAACAGACCTTGCAATAGCGCTGACCTCACTAAATTTAAGACCGAAAGCACTGAATCAAATAAAATCAGTGTTAATATAAAATGGATTTAGAGATCAATCAAACAATAACAACAAGAACATACAAATTCTATAATAAAAAAATAAAAAAGGTGAAACCAAAGAACAAAATCAGAACAAATTTCTCCCACTACACGCGATTTACCAGAAAAACTAAAAAGCACTCTAAAAAAATATAACATAACTGTTTGTCACAAAACACAAAGCAAACTAAACTCACTACTTACAAACTTAAAAAGTCAAGTACCAACCATGAACCAATCTAACATAGTTTATTCAGTACCTTGTGCAGATTGCCCAATGAATTATATTGGTATGACGACCCAATTATAAAAAAACAGACTCAATGGACACAAATATACAGAAAATGCCACAACGGCACTTCACGTACACACAACGGAATTTGGACATGATTTCAACTTTAATGAAACAAAGCTTTTAAACAGAGATATTAGTATTGGAAAACTTGCAATAAAAGAAATGATCGAAATTAAAAAAATGAGAAATTTACAGTCAATGTTAAAAGTGATATAGGAATTAGACATATTTATACAAATTTAATCAGGTAATATCTTAAAGTATATACTCGTCCTTAATATATTAACAAAAAGACTACCTTCTTAATATCCAAAATAAGTAATCACAGATCAATAATACGAAATAATAATATGTGTGTGTGTGTCTGAAATTTTAAGTAAATACAAAAATTAATTACTGCAAGTTGTACCGACTTCAAAATTTTGCTTAATTTTGTGAGTTTATGTATTATATTTTAACACAGAGAAACGGAAAAAATTGATATTGATGTTATCTCACTAACCGAAATAAAGAAGAAAGGCACGGGGATTGAATAAATACCAGGGTATATACACCTATATAATGGAGTGCAGAAGGAAGAAAGAGCCACAAAAGGGGCCTCCCTGTTAATTAAACGAAAATACCAGAAACACATAACAAATTACTAAACAATAGCTGAAAGAAAAATAAGAATATATATGGATATCTTCGGAAGCAGACTAGCAATCTTCCGAATATATGCCCCGAACAATGACACAACAGTAGGAACGAAAGACGCTTTTTACGATAAAATGCAACAAATGATATACGAAGTCGGGGAAAACAGAGAAGTCCCGAATCCCGAAGAAAGGACATGGTCGTGGGAAACTGTGGAGAAGCGCAAATTAACGACAATGGAGAAAGATTAACTGATTCCTGCAGAAACAATGAACTAAAGATTGCGAACGGGTTCTTTTAACACAAATATATATATATATATAATATATATATATATATATATATATATATATATATATATATATATATATATACGTGGTCACAACCTGCAAGACAACTAAAATCTATTGTAGATTATATTATAATAAGACAACAACCAGACTTTAACTTAATAGATGTTCGAGTACAAACGTGGAGCAGAATGCGGATCCGACCACCACCTGTTGAGAGCGAAAATGATTTTTACATATAAAAAAACGAAAAAAACGAGAGACAACTCTAAACAAAACCAGAATGATCTCAAAATGGAAACTATAAAAATTCCAAAATACAACATAGAAGGATTGAAAGAAGAGAGAGATCGACAACTGGAAATAAAAGAATATAACACGACAGAAGAATTGCACGAACATATAAAATACGCTATGCATCAAGCAGCTAAAAAGGCACTCGGTATAATCGATGAAAGAAGCAGACAGGCGACAACATGGTGGTGGAATGGCGACATTGAAAGAGAAATAAAAGAAAAAAAAGAAACATATCTGAAATGGATGAATACAAAAAAAGATGAGGACAGACCGAGATATGTCGAAATTAGAAGACCATTAAGAAGACTAGTGACATAACAAAAAAGGACACGATGGGACGAAAGATGTGCAGAAGTGGAAATGTATATCGGCGGACGAAGGTATACGGAGGCATGGAAATTTATTGACAGCGTTAGATCAGAAAGAAATAAAACAACAATACAGATTGTATCAATAAAGAAATGGGAAGAATATTACAAGAACATTTTAACTAAAAAGAAAACGTAGTTTAACAAAGAACCAACTAACATAGATATACAGCAGAAGAGGAAATGTATATTGGCGGACGAAGGTATACGGAGTCATGGAAATTTATTGACAGCGTTAGATCAGAAAGAAATAAAACAACAATACAGATTGTACCAATAAAGAAATGGGAAGAATATTACAAGAATATTTTAACTAAAAAGAAAACACAGTTTAACAAAGAACCAACTAACATAGATATACAGGGAGAAGTAATAAAGGTGACACCTGAAACGGTGAAACAAACAATTAAGAAAATGAGGAATCGAAAAGTAAGCGGACCAGGAGGAATCATAGCCGAGATGATAAAAAATGGCACCGACAAAATGATAACAATGATTACAGAATTAATTAATAAATGTTTACTAGGCGAACCGGTTCTAGAAGAGTGGAAAGTGGGATTTATGTCATCCATGCACAAAAAAGGAGACCGCTTAAAATGTGAAAACTATCGAGGTATCACAGTAACATCAACATTTAGTTGTCTATATGAGAGAACTTTAAGAGACATAATAGAGCAGGAATACAAAGAAAAAGAAGCAGAAGAACAAAGTGGATTCCGTGCAGGGAGATCCTGCATGGATAACATATTTTGCCTGAAACTAAACTACATATTGTTTATGATCCTTGCGTTTTTCCTTTAGAGTGAAAATGGCAAATATTTTTTTTGCTAATTATATTTTCTTTTATTAGCAAATAGGTACTAACTTTTTAGGATTAAAAGGATATAATATTTTGTACTATTAGGCATGGAAAGTTATTGACAGCGTTAGATCAGAAAAAACAAAAACTTCAATACAGATTTTACTAACAAAGAAATGGGAAGAATATTACAAGAACATTTTGACTGACAAGAGAACACAGTTTAACAAAGAACCAACTTACATAGATATACAGGAAGAAATAATAAAGATGACACATGAAACGGTGAAACAAAATATTAAGAAAATGAGGATTCGAAAAGCCAGCGGACCAGGAGGAATCATAGCCGAGATGATAAAAAACGGCACCGACAAAATGATAACAATGATTACAGAATTAATTAATAGATGTTTACTAGGCGAACCGGTTCTAGAAGAGTGAAAAGTTGGATTTATGTCATCCATACACAAAGAAGGAGACCGCTTAAAATGTGAAAACTATCGAGGTATCACAGTAACATCAACACTTAGTCGCCTGTATGAGAGAACTTTTAAGAGACATAATAGAGCAGGAATACAAAGAAAAAGAAGTAGAAGAACAAAGTGGATTCCGTGCAGGAAGATCTTGCATGGATAACATATTTTGCCTGAAACTAAACTATATATTGTTTATATTCCTTGCGTTTTCCTTTAGAGTGAAAATGGCAAATATTTTTTTGCTAATTATATTTTCTTTTATTAGCAAATAGGTACTAACATTTTAGGATTAAAAGGATATAATATTTTGTACTATTAGGCATGGAAAGTTATTGCGTTAAGCGTTAGATCAGAAAAAACTAAAACTTCAATACAGATTATACCAACAAAGAAATGGGAAGAATATTACAAGAACATTTTAACTGAAAAGAGAACACAGTTTAACAAAGAACCAACTTACATAGATATAAAGGAAGAAGTAATAAAGATGACACATGAAACGGTGAAACAAAATATTAAGAAAATGAGGATTCGAAAAGCAAGCGGACCAGAGGGAATCATAGGTGATAAAAAATGGCACCGACAAAGTAATAACAATGATTACAGAATTAATTTAATAGATGTTTATATATTCCTTGTGTTTTTCCTTTAGAGTGAAAATGGCAAAGATTTTTTGCTAATTATACTTTCTTTTATTAGCAAATAGGTACTAAGTTTTTAGGATTAAAAGGATATAATATTTTGTACTATTAGCACTTTTTAGTGTTCCGTACGGAACACTTATAAGATGACTTCGGTGTCTGCCTGTCCGTCTGTCTGTCTGTCACACCCGATTTTCTCCGAAACTATTTGTCATAGAAAGTTGAAATCTGGTAAGAATATAGGAACTGATGGCCTCATTAGAGCCATGTAGTTTTGAAAGTTAAATTATGACTTAAGGGGTTAGTTTTGGGGGGTGAAATCGGAAGTGAAAAAAAAAATTTGTTTACTAGGTAATCGAGTGTGGTGTCAAATGAAAGCTTGTGAAAACACGAGTAAAAAATATATATATAAAGTAATACTTGCGCGCATTTTTCTTTGTATTATTTTTAAAAAACCGCGAAAAATCGCTGTTCACCCGCCTTATCTCGAAAAGTACTTATAAAAAAATTTGAAATATTCTCCAAGGGGTGTACATTGAACGAAAATTATCACGAGTACATTACCTTTAATAATTTATCTGGTATATTAAAAAAAAATAAAAATTTCAAGGTCATCAATATTCAGTAAAGATTGGAAACAAACTTTGTTGAAAACTCATTTGGGGTGTGTTTTGTGAAGCCACTGATCATTTTATGCTTCCGTCACAAAATTTTTTATTTCAAAAGCAATCAACGTACGGAACACTAATTGCGCAAGTTCAACTTGCACTTGACCGGTTATTTTTGAATTAAGTTATTTGAAGTAGGTTTAATTTTCATTTAAATTTTAATTTTAATTGATTATTCTGGTATTTTCGGAGATTTCTTGCTTTAATTTTCGGTCTAATTTTGACTATGTCGGTTAAATGATTATCAGACTTGTCACTTTTGGAGATGGCACTCTTAAAATTCAGATCAGGTAAGAAAAAATTATTAATTATCTCTTAAAATATCCTGTTTGCAACCAAACTCTCGACGGCAAAGATGTTTTTCTTTTTAATGACATAATCTGTCATGTAAACTCGACCATAAACAAGAGTCCCAAAGCATCTTACATTATCATACGATTTAACTCGCAGGACAGCAGGAATCGACATAATAAAAATTCCAAACTTGCAACATCGGTTAGAGCTGTCAACGTGTTTTATACATGCAAATTGCTGTTCATGCAAGTGTTCCGGGGCTAATTGTACCAAATTGCTTGGGCGAATTTCGGTTCGAATTAAAGTATCAAGCAAAAGTAGGCACTGTAACATGTAAACCGAAAGATTGTAGCTTCACATGACAACTTAAAATTTGGCTTAACGGGATCTTTGCACGAAATATCCTACATGTGCCGGGCTTTTCGGCATTTCTTTGAGAGCACAAATTGGCCATTGTTAACGATGTAATCGATTTATAAGTATACCTATTTAATTATCAAGTAATTTTGGATAATAAAATTTATGGAGTTTGCGGTCGGTTCTAGGTGAAACAACTTAATATTTACACTTTTGAAATAAAATACAGTAAGACGGAGCCTACAACAAAGATTAAAAAACACAGGCACTCTATTTTAAATAAACAAAAATTAACAGGCTAGACACTGCATAGACAATAATCCCCTTTTTAATAACGAGAGCGTGAAGCTGCTATACAGTGCTTAAAAAGGAAAACATGGATTATTTAGAAATTCTTAGTATAAAAAATAATATAAAAATAAGGAATATCCAAATAGAATTTGCAAATATCCCCATGTTAGACTACCTGTAATTAATCCAATTTTATTATCTCTTAAAATGTATTTGTTTGGAGTTGATAGCAGAATTTTCTCATTGTAGATGCAAATACATGTTGGGGTGAGCTCAAAAAAAAGAGATTTCTTATGCATTTTATTGGATTTTGCTACCTGTTTTGAATTATTTTTAAGGATTTCACCCTATTTTAGACAGAAAACTTCTGCTATTCAATAGAGTAATAAAATGTAAATGAGGGTTCATCGGTAGCATAGCCGTCCTAGCGTAACTTGCTTTTAGTGTTTAATAAATAAAATTATGTTAAAAATAAAATTTTAGAAATATAAGATTTATTACTAAAATTTTTTTAATCTATAGATCTATGTATATATACAAATTTATAATTCACGATATATAAGTACTTTAGTACAATTAGAAACAATCATCATCTTCAAAATCTGAAGACTCGACTTCTCTTAAATTGATAATTAAGGGTTCTATTTCCACAATTTCTTCTATGTGTTGGTCAAGTTTCCACATTTTATTTTCTTCTTCTATAACATGTCGAATGGCATTTTTCTAATTATCCTGTTTGATTCTCTCCATTCCAGCGAGTAATAATTGCCTTACGTCTTGAAGTTTGAACATCCATCGCAACGAAACCTTTCATTTATGCCCAAATTAGCTTTGTAGGATTCAATTCACAATGATACGGAGATAATCTAAGCACTGTGATATTCCGTTCCTTTGCCATCTCATCGACTGCGTATTTTTTGAACTGTGACTTATTTTATTTCGCAATTTTGAGGAGTTTCGCTTTTAACATACCATCTTTATGTTTGAGATTTTTGTCTCTTGTCCATTGACGAATATCCTCTGTCTTCCATGATTTGTCGGGAGTCGTTCTAATAATCGAGAATGGTACGAGGCATTCTCTAATACTGTAAATGATTCTGCTGGTATACATTCAATCATTTGTTGAAAGTACTCCTCAAAAACATCGGCCGTCATCTTCTTATGGTAATCTTTAGTTGACTTTCATTCGAATTCCAACAAGCCACCGTCGAGAAATCCGTTTTCACTACCAACATGTGCTATAATTAGCCTGTGGCCTTTTTCTGAAGGGGGTTGTAATCCAGTTGACCAACCTTCCATAAAAGCTTGTTTGACACTCTTAATGTCAATGTCAATCCAGAATTTTTTCCCTCATTAACCCAAGTCTCATTTAAATAAAAAATATTTTTTTCTTCGGCTCGAAATTTTCTGATTACTCGTAGATATTCTCTTCTCCAACAAATTATTTCTATTTTATCGATAAGACAGATTTTCTATTATGTTTTTCCCAACGAAAATTCAGGTTATGAAGGATTTTCCATAATTTCCGTTTTTTTAAATCTGGTCAGTCCTGGTCTTCTCTGATTTCTTGCAAAACTTTATGTGGTGTAGGTATTTCTTTCTTAATAAAAAAAAATGGTGTATTTTTCTTCTTATTGCGTTTTTAAAGTCTTCATCAACCTCTAAGGGCTTCTTTCCTTTGTGATTCTGAGGTTCATTGCAAGGACCGCATTTTCTCTCTTTTAGAAATCTGTAATAGTTGTTGATCCAAGTCCATTGTAGATTTACAGACTCCGCGAAGTTTGACCGGGGCAAAACTGAAAGTTGAAGCCATCGCTGTTCTGATTTGAACTAAGCATATTATAGGTTTTTTCTTTATTTTTATACTTTTACAGCATATTTTTATTGCATACTTTGACACCTACCTACCGATAAGTACTATGGTTAATTACCATATATTCCAATAATTGTAGATTTCTAATTCTTAAGAATTGTTAGTTGTACTCGTTTAGGCCTTTATCATACAAAAAAGATCTTTAATATCATCATTTACTCATTAAAATAAACTTTGAAATACGTTAATTTATATAGCTTATTGTAAAGTGTAGAAGGCCTGCAATAAAATATTTTTTTAGAAAAAGGTCGCACTGTTGTATAGAAATAGAAAATAAAGGTGATTAAAACTAAAAATGCAAATAATTGGTAGAAAAATTTCGGACGCTTATGATTTATGACATTTTAATGTTTATAACCCATGTTGTGTGCTATCAACTCCAAACAAACGGACTTTAATTTAAATTTAGTGCCAATTAACCATCTAAAATGGTCGCGAGACCGAAACAAGTGTCAGAGCGATCTGAATAAATTCAGTAAAACAGTTATACTGTATATTATTTCAAAAATGTAATTAATTTTCGATAACTTATCAAAACTAGAATTAGTGAACAAATTGTGTACAGAAAAATTGAAAAAAGTGTTTTACACAGTTCTTTAAGAGAACACGACAGTAATGGGAAATAATGTTTTTCATAATCTGAGGCCTCTGAAACGTGAATAAATGCAAAATATGATACTTCCCGTTGGTAACGGAAGTAAAAAAACCGGTCAAGTGCAAGTTGAACTTGCGCAATTAGTGTTCCGTACGTTGATTGCTTTTCAAATAAAAAATTTTGTTACCAAGGTATAAAATGATCAGTGACTTCACAAAACACACCCCAAATGAGTTTTCAACAAAGTTTGTTTCCAATCTTTACTGAAATCTGATGACCTTGAAATTTTTGTTTTTTTTTTATATACCAGATAAAATTATTAAAGGTAATGCACTCGTAATAATTTTCGTTCAATCTACACCCGTGGAGAATATTCCAGAATTTTTTCAAAATTTTCTGATAAGTACTTTTCGAGATAAGGTGGGTGGACAGCTATTTTTCGGGATATTTTTTAAAATAATACAAAGAAAAGTGCTCGCAAGTATTACATTATATATATATTTTTTACTCGTGTTTTCACAAGCTTTCATTTGACACCACACTCGATTACCTAGTAAAAAAATTTTTTTTTCACTTCCGATTTCACCCCCAAAACTAACCCCTTAAGTCAAAAATTTAACTTTCAAAAACTACATGGCTCTGATGAGGCCATCAATTCCTATATTATTTTCAAATTTCAACTTTCTGTGACAAATAGTTTCGGAGAAAATCGGGTGTGACAGACGGACAGACAGACGAACAGACACCGAAGTGATCTTATAAGTGTTCCGTACGGAACACTAAAAATGTTCGCATAACAAATTTTGGCTCTACTAAAGTCATACATTTTTTAACCAGGTCATATATCTATCTCTTTTTGGATAAAATGTGATGATGGCAATGATAACGGTACACGGGGGTACAGGGACGATTCTGCTGCCGCAGCTACCCGTTATTTTGGTTGTTTAAAATTTACATTGAGTTACATAAGTCTGATCGAAAATATTGACATTATTTTTAGTCTGTGGAATAGCTTTATAGAAAGCTCCTTTTCCCCAAAATCTCCCAGACCCGCCACGGGGAAACAGTGGATTGAAAGTGATTTTCATTCATTTGTTTATTCTGAAATTAAAATAACTCAGAAATAATGGAAACGAGGTGTTGATGTTTTAGTACAGGGGTCGGCAACCTATGGCACGCGTGCCATCTCTGGCACGCCAAGCAATTTTGAATGGCACGCGTACCTATTCAAAGTTTACACATTAATTCTGTAATCTGTGACATGTTTCGAAATTAAGTAAATAATCGAAGACAGTATTACTTTAACGATACAAACAAAAACGATATATTATATAGGTCACTAAGTTTTATTACTAAAAACTACAAAATATATATTTTGTAATTTATAATTTTACTGAATGCATTGGTTTGGCTTTAATTTCGGCAAGTATTAAAGACGGCAAGCCTCAAAATATAAGCCTAGGCAACAACACAAATAAACGTCCTCAATTCAGATCAAAAGAGCCTCTATAAGGCGGTTTTTGTTTGACTTGACTTCAATCGTTCCGACGCGCACCGCAACTCTTTTTATATTGCCGAACTTTAGTTTTTGTTAGATTTAACTTCTAGGCGGCCCTTTGATTGCAATGGGCGCGTTATAGATAATAATTTTTGTTCTAAGAAATTTAATAAACGTAATTATTGGAATTTTTCTGGAAACATTATTTTTATATATATAGCAAGCGGCTACACGTTTGGATCATTTAGTATAGAAGTAACATCCGTTCCAGTCAATAGTCGTCGAAAAGTTTAAAAATTAAAATTACGTTGCGTTATGGCCGCGAAGAAACAGGAAGTAGACGTTCGATCATTTCAAACTTCATGGACAACAGATTACGGTTTTGTACGGCAAAACAATCGGGCCATTTGTGTCCTATGTCGGGAAAGCGTAGTTTTCCGGACATATAGTGTTGAACGACATTTCCAGATAAAACATGAATCGTCATTTAAAGATGACGCTGATAAAAGGGAGGCAATACAAAGAGCAAGTAAACAATACGAGAAACAGTTAACATTCTTTAGCAAAGTTTTCCAAAAAAAAAATCAGGTAACTGAATGCAGTTTCAAAATTGCACAATCGTTGGCACAAAAGGGTAGGCCGTTCACTGACGGAGAATTTATGAAGCAAACGTTTTTGAGTACTTGCGAGATTTCATTCGACGACTTGCCCAATAAGGATACAATATTGGCCAGGATTAGGGATATACCGGCATCAGCGCGGACCATCGAGAGACGAATTACCGAAATGATACAAAATGTCCAAAAACAGCAGAGAGACGCTATCAAAGGGAGTTTTGTATTTAGTGTAGCATTGGATGAAAGTGTCGATATTAATGACATTGCCCGTCTGGCAATCGTTGCGCGATACTTCGATGATGGCAGTGTGTATGAAGAGCTGATTTGTCTGCTCCCATTGCAGGGAACTACAAGAGGAATTTAGAATTTGTTAAACATTTTGAAAAGCGGAACATTGATTTAAATAAAATTTTTTGCGTAACGACAGATGGCGCTCCTGCTATGATTGGGAGACATAAAGGATTTGTTTCCCTTCTTATTGAACGCATGGGTCGATCAGTTTTGAATTTTCATTGCATAATTCACCAAGAAAGTTTGTGCGCTAAAATCTCCGCTGGAAGTTTAAAATCCGTGATGGATAGGGTGGTTAAAATAGTTAACTACATTGTCGGTCGTTCTTCACTGATCCATAGACAATTTAAGGCGTTTCTGCAGGAATTAGAAAGTGCATATTCAGATATACCATTGCCCAATAATGTGCGCTGGCTCAGCCGTGGTAAAGTGCTCTCTAGATTTGTGCAATGTCTGGGCGAAATTAAATCGTTCTTGTTGGAAAAAAAATCAAGTGGATGCTTATCCTGAACTAGAAGATAAGAACTGGATCTGTATGTTAATGTTTCTTACTGATATTATAAACCATCTCAGTGAAGATATTATAAACCATCTCAGTGAACTCAACTTAAAGTTACAAGGTTCAGGCAAAACAGTTCTGGATTTATACGAATCCTGGAAATCATTCAAATTAAAAATAGATTTATTTATCAGCGATGTTACTACAAACACATATAAATATTTTCCAAATTTAAAAACTTATATATCCAGTGTCGACGATGGTGCACTAATAGACGAAATTCTTAAATATATGACTAATTTAAAAGAGGAGTTTATCGAGAGGGGTCAGGATTTTGATAAACATGGTCCTATGTTCGCTTTTTTAATCAAACCAGATTTAATGGATTTTTCCAGCAGTTGCTTTGACATATCTCTTTTCTCATGGATGGACATTAATGATTTTGATCTTCAATACATTGAATTTAAAAGCTCCGAGTTATGGAACACGAAATTTGTAGAATTAAAAAGGGTAATAGAAGGTGACTGCCAGAACTATTCAAACGAGATACTCAGTTGTTGGATGAGTTTACCAGAGAAATTTATTTGTCTTAAGAAAGTAGCGTTTGCTATGCTTACAGCTTTCGGATCATCTCATATCTGTGAACAACTTTTTTTCCCATATGAGAGTGATTTTAAACCCGTACCGAAGCAGGCTGACAACAGACAACTCGGAAGCATGTGTGACACTGAAAATAACCAGACATGAACCGGATTTAAGAAAATTCTCTAAAGAACTTCAAGCACAGGGTTCACACTAGGTCCTAGGACTAGTATAATCAAATTATTTGTTAAATGTTAAAATTTTTTTGTAATTAAACCTTCTAAAAGCAATATTTTAAGTTAATTTAAGTTAATTTTAGTTGTACTAAGTACCTATGTCGGCACGCAAAATGTTGTATGGATGAAAACTGGCACCCCTTAGTTAAAAGGTTGCCGACCCCTGTTTTAGTATATACCACCTTATTTTACTAAAGAACACTTTGTACTGCTAAAAAATCACACTATTTTTCTGATTTTTTAAAAGAAACATACACTATACGTCACATTTAATTAACGCACATCTTTAACACGACCCACCTAAAACTAAAACTAATCGACGAATTCAAGCAGCCAAACAAAAAAGTTAAATTAGTGGTATCCTTCTGTTCTGGGGTGTGGCCTTGAAAAAACCAGGGTGGGGGATTTGTAATTTTTCAACCCCTCGAAATTAAAAATATTCATCCGTGCATCTGCATACGTGCTTGCTCGTTAATTTCTGTTATGGGTTATGCATGTGCATAATAATGAGTCGAGGGACAGGAAACATCCACTGTAAAGGGACCCATAGGAATAATATCTAGAGCAGTAGGTCTGACAGAAAGGGTTGCACTAAAATTAATTAAAAACCAGACTGATGGGGTGTCGTCACCGGATCGGGTTGGGTAATTTTAAAATTATACAATAAATTTGGTAAGAGTTTTTTAATTTTAACAATTTTTAAGAGTGATCTTTATCATAATGTGTTCCGTAGGGAATACTTATGGGATTACTCCGGTGACCGTTTGTATGTCTGTCACAGCTGATTTTCTCCGAAACTATTTGACGTAAAAAGGAAATTTGGCAAACATACGGTCAGTCCAAAATGTCTCCATACACCACCTGTTTTCTATACCATTTTTCTGTTATGTTTAACTAATTAATTGGAACTATGATAAAACATATTTAAATTAATATTTGAAACTTAACCAACGAGGATTAGTATTAGAAACTACTACGGAAGCAGAAATGTGAAGAAATTGAGGAGTTGCAAGCAAAGCACGACAGTTTCAACATACACAAAAAAGTCAAAGAACTTGCCGGCACCAGTAAACATAAACAACTAAATATATTATACGATAACAACAGGAAACAGTCATAGAAATAGAGCAAAAACTGGAAATATGGAAGAACTACATTGCACAACTCTTTGAAGATGAGAGACGACAAACAAATCTTGAAAATATGGAAGGAGAGTTGGGCCCAGACATAATTAGGGATGAAGTGATATATGCACTGAACACACTAAAGAACAGAAAAGCTTTAGGGCCAGATCAACTGCCAGCGGAAATCCTTAAACTGATATAGGAGGACCAGATTCATATTCTGGTAGAATTAATTAATACTATATATAGAACTGGAATAATTCCAAATGAGTGGTTACTATCAACTTTCATAACGCTTCCAAAAAAGAAAAGCGCCAAGTATTGCTCAGACTATCGTACAACAAGTCTGATAGCTCACACAGTGAAAATCTTGTTGAAGGTGATCCATAATAGAATATTCAGAAAACTAGATGCAGACATCAGTAATACTCAATTTGGATTCCGTAAAGGCTTGGGAACAAGGGAAGCATTGTTTGCACTCAATGTCCTATCGCAAAGGTTCCTAGACATGAATCAGGACCTACACGCGTGCCTTATAGACTATAATAAGGCCTTTGATAAAGTTAGACATGACCAACTCATAGAAACGTTAACAAAGAAAAGAATAGACATCAGAGACATAAGAATAATTTCTAATCTCTACTATGGCCAAAAAGCGAGTGGAAGACATAACATCTAAAGAAATAGAAATCCAAAGAGGTGTTCGTCAAGGGTGTATACTCTCGCGAATCCTCTTTAATATGTACTCGGAGGACATAATAAGTAAAGCACTGGATGATCAAGACATAGGCATTAAAATAAACGGTACGGCAATAAATAATCTGAGGTACGCTGATGATACAGTTCTCTTAGCTGAAACACATGAAGACCTACAGACGTTAATTAATAAAATTGTCATAGCGAGTGAAGAGCAATAAGCAAGACGAAATATATGCTAATAACAAAAACAACTCAGGAAGATCGTAGGATATATGTAAATAATCAACCTATCGAAAGAGTAAATGAATAGAAATATCTAGGCACAACCATCAATGAAAACAACGATAGTTCCAAAGAAATAAAAATCAGAATTGAACAGGCCAGAAGTACATTTATAAGAATGAAGAGGCTTTTCTGTTGCCGAGATCTAAACCTTGAATTAAAAATACGAGTGATGAGATGTTATGTAATGTCTCTACTATATTATGGGATGAAGGCGATTGATGTGAGGAGACTGGAGGCATTTGAACTATGGATATACCGGAGAATACTAAAAATTTCATGGGTGGAGAAAGTGACCAACGTGGAAGTGAAAGTATGCAAAAAGAGAGGGAAGTAATTCTAACGATTAAGACAGGAAAACTGTTATATATGGGTCACATCTTGAGAGGGGAGAAGTATCGGTTGCTCCAGACTATCATGCAGGGAATGATCGTAGGAAGAAGATCCATAGGAAGGAGACGGAACTCGTGGCTGAAGAACCTTCGAGAGTGGTTCGGTTGTAGCAGCCGCGAGTTATTTAGATCTGCCGTCTCCAAGATAAAAATCGCTATGATAATTGTCAAACTTCGCAGCGGAGACGGCACTTAAAGAAGACGGAACATTTTATTTAGAGTTTACATCATTTTTATAAAAATATAAACAACATTAATGTCAAAAAAGTCTCCATACACTTAACAATTACCGATAACAGTTTGACGGAGTTTAACGGAAATTAACAACTTCGTTTAAGCTAATATTTAGTTGGATCGCCATTGGCCTTAATAATCTCCTATAACCTTTTTGTCATGCTTGCAACCACCTTTCTAGTAACTTCTGCTGGCATGTTCTCCCATTCTTTCAATATTCTGTTTTTTAATACTTCTCTATTTGAAACATTATGTTTGCGAAAGCGCCGTTTAAGTTCCTCCCATAAATGCGCCATGGGGTTAACATCGGATGATTGCGGAGGTCGCACATTATGGATCATCCATTCTCGCACCAAGTTTGCGATATGTTTCGGATCACTGTCCTGTTGGAAAATGTATGTATGAGTGATAGTTTTTGGACACTTTCTCTTAAATTGTCTCTCAAAATGTTCAGATAAACATGCTGATCCATGGTACCATTAATGAAATATAAATTTCCAATCCCTCCAACGGATATGCATCTCCAAAGCAGAACGCTGCCACCCCCTTGCCTCACCGTGGAACAAATGTTTTAATATCGAATGCGGTATTCTTCTTTCTTTAAACTTTAGTTTTGCCATCAAACTCAAAAAGGTTAATTTTAGTTTTGAATTGTTGTGGCTGTTACTTGATGGAAATTCATAACGAATGTAATGAAAGACTAATATTGTCAAATTTCCACTTTATTTAGTTTCACTGAAACTGTATGACGCGTTTCGCTATACTATAGCTTCTTCTGATACAAAATGATATTTGTGTATTAGTGTTGTTACATTTTTATAAATATCCTAATAGGTAATAAAATTAAACTATATGCTAATGAATATTGCTGGGAAATCCATTCTGAATATTAATTGTATAAATTGAGTAAAGGGGAGTTACCATGGGCCAGACAGGTATCTTTTTGTTCGTTTAAAATGATGTCTGAATTTTTAATTCCATTTATTTCTAAATTTTCTAATAGGTTTAATTTTACGCCTTTGTTTTGTATGTGTAGAATTTTAAATTTATCGTCAAAAAGATGATTTGATTCTGTTAAATGATTACTATTCGCTGAGTCAGTTTTGTTTTTTAAATAGCTTCTTTTATGTTCTAAAATCCGAGTTTCGAATGAGCGACCTGTCTGACCTATGTAACTTTTATGACAAGAACCACAATTTAACTGATACACTCCAGATTTTTTTGATCTATTTTGTTTTCCCTTTGCGTTTTTAATGAATTTTCCTAACGAGTTATTTGTTCTAAAAGCTATGTTGATATTGTATTTGTTTAAGTGGTTTTTAATTTTCTCTGACGTGTTACCAAAATAGATTAAAACATTAAATTTTTTCCCTGTGTTTTCTTTCTTGGGGTTTACTAAAGAAATAGCTTTATTTTTTAATTTCTTGTTTAGAATTGAGTCTATGGTGTCAGGAGAATATCCGTTGTTAACAGCAATTTGTTTTATTAGATTTAATTCTTTATTAAAATCATCTACAGATAAGGGGACACTTATAAGTCTATGCAACATACTGTGGTAAGCTGGAGGAACAGTTTTCTCCTAACACTCCTGCCCATCCCGATCCAGCCCGTGATCTTAGGGTCGCTACAACCATACAGACCCTAAATCTTGGCCAGCTCCCTCGCAATACGTACTTCACAACCCCCTCCGCTGTTAATGAGATCATTCGATTTACCTCAATCCGAAAAGCCCCAGGTCATGATAAAATCACAAATAAAGCCCTCAAAAAACTCCCCAAGAAACAGATCTCAGAAGCCACCAATATCATTAACACTGAGACTCAGCTATTTTCCACTCTACTGGAAAAAAGCTGAGGTCATTATGATCAAAAAACCAGGCTCTCCATCCCACGAGGCAAGCAGCTATCGGCCAATCAGCCTACTTCCAGGCCTTGGCAAGATAGCTGAAAAAGTCATCCTCGAAATCGTCAGAGCAAAGTCCACAGCGCTCCGTGTTGTCCCTGACGAACAGTATGGCTTCCAGCCCCTTCATGGCACCATCCATCACACCACGAAACTCGCCCAAACCATTTCCAACAGCTTCAACAAACGTCACAAAGTTGGAGCTGTGTTTCTCGATGTAGCAAAGGCCTTCGACCGAGTCTGGCACGAAGGCCTCATTCTGAAACTGATCCGACACGGCTACCCCCTTTTCATTAACAAACTCATTCAATCCTTCGTCTCTGACAGAACATTCCAAGTCAGAGTCGATAAGGCCACCTCCGAAGTCAAGGCCATTAGAGCCGGAGTCCCTCAAGGCTCCGTCCTCTCCCCCACCTCTTTAACATTTTCATAGCCGACATTCCAAAAACGGATCGGACTACCCTACTCCTGTATGCTGACGACACAGCCATCATAGCAGAATCCAGCAGCTACAGAATCATCACCAGTAGATTGCAGCGCCACCTGAACGTCCTCGCCCCCTGGTTCGACCGATGGAAGATCCAGTTAAACCCATGTAAGACACAGGCCATCGTCTTCGCCAAAGGCAACGGCACTCCTTATGGACAACTCCAGCTCCAGGGATCCCGCATCCAATGGGCAACCACCATCAAGTACCTGGGAATCCAGTATGACAAACACCTCATCTGGAAAGACCAGGTCTGTGCTGCCTCAAGAAAGCCAAGCAACTACTGGGCAAGCTGTACCCAATCATCAGCCGGTCCAGTAAGTTGCAACCAAAAATCGAGCTGCTAATTTATAAAACCATCGTGAGGGCAGGACTCACACACGCCTGCCCTACTTGGTCTAAACTCACCAAGACACGCAGAGCTCAACTTCAGGCAGTACAGAACAAGGCCCTGAGGATGATCACGGGGAGCCCCATGGTTCGTCCGAAACCGGCAATTGCATAGAGACCTCGGTGTGCCAACAATCAAGGCACACATGAGGTCCACCAACATCAAGTTCTTCGCAAAGGCGCTACAACACCCAAACGCCACCATAAGGAGCGCATTCCACGTGCCCGTCAACGCCCGCCATCACTATCCAAGACCTTCTGACCCCATATCCGACGAAGACGATGGCCCTCCCCCACCCCCATGAAGATTGTAACCTAGATTAAGTTTAGAATTAAGTTCTAGATTAGTTTAGAATTAAGCTCTAGTTAAGTTAGATTAGTCAACCAATGTAATTAAAACCCAATGTCCTAGGTTAAGTTAATTAGGATTACTGTATAGAACCTAGGTTAAGTAGTATAGGAATATAAGCTATCATAAATGTAAGTAAGAGGCATAGCCTAACTTAAATTCAATAAAGACAATGACAATGACAATACACAAATATCATTTTGTATCAGAAGAAGCTATAGTATAGCGAAACCCGTCATACAGTTTCAGTGAAACTAAATAAAGTGGAAATTTGACAATATTAGTCTTTCATTACATTAATTTTAGTTTCATCACTAAAAATTACGGATTCCCAAAATTCAGGAGGTTTAGTAACGTATTCCTTAGCAAAAGGTAACCGCTTTTTGCGATTAGCTTCCGAAATTAACGGCTTTTTCATTCCTACACACCCCCTACAGCCTACCCTGTGTAAACGATTTCTCACTGTTTGTGAACGAACATTTTTCGAAAATAGTTCCCGTACTCCTTTTAATTTTGGCACTGGCATCTTGACGTGAAGTCAGTTTTTTTGGACGACCAGAGAGTGGTCGAATTTTATAAGAACCTATTGATTTATTTCAATTGATTCAGCCGATACTTGGTAAAAATCCATAACTAGAAGTTTTATAAGAAGTAAAACACTACTTAAATTTCAACAAAATTTTTTTATTTTTAACACCATGACCTGTTTCGCTGTACGATAGCTTCTTCAGATGGTTTGTTACAAAATGATGTAACAAACCATCTGAAGAAGCTGTCGTACAGAGAAACATGTCATGGTATTAAAAATAAAAAATTTAGTTGAAATTTAAGTAGTGTTTTACTTCTTGCAAAACTTCCCATTGATTTATACTGGTTTACAATGTACTGAACAATAGCACGCGACTTTTTAACATTTCTTTTTATATTTCTGTGCGATTTCCCATCTTTCCACAAATCAGTTATGACCTTTCGAACTTGAAATGGAATTTTACAATTTCTCTCGCCCATTTTTAATACTACTTTGAAAACCCACTGCAAAATTACTAGCAACAAATGACAGATTATAAAGTGAGGCCGAAAATTATTCATTTGTTACCAGTTTAGCGAGCAATAGATAGCTTGATAAAATGCGGCTAATTATAGCGTGTTTTTTTTTCAATGCAGTTCTTGAGTGTATGGACACTTTTTTTGACATTAATTTTGTTTACATTTTTATAACAATAATAACTTCTAAATAAAATGTTCCGTAGTTGTTTTTAATACTAATCCTCGTTGGTTAAGTTTCAAATATTAATTTAAACATGTTCTCATAGTTCCAATTAATTAGTTAAACATAACCAAAATAGTATGGAAAGCAGATGGTATATGGAGACTTTTTGGACTGACTATATATATATATATATATATATATATATATATATATATATATATATATATATATATATATAAATACTTTTTAATGCGTCTATTTTTATTAGAATCAAAAGTACACATTCTTGTTAATATTTTAGAAGCCTTGCCAAATAATATATGTCGTAAAAAAATATTATTGATGTTCCCTATCACCTGCTGAAATATCTACATTTGTCCCTCCATCAAACATCCTATAATATGTTATATATGTTACTAGCCGGGCCCGCGGCTTCGCTCGCGTGGACTTGACTCACTACTATTGTCACTGCTTATTTCTTATGTTACCCAACGTAATAAAATATCTCCCATTATTTCTCGTTATCTCCCAATATTTCTCCTTATTTCCCATTATCTCTACGTAATTTTCAATATCTAGGCTTATCTCGGCTCATCTCCCATTATTTCTCCTCATCTCCCATTATCTTACCTTATCTCCCATTATCTAGGCTTATCTCGACCTATCTCGCAATATTTCTCCTTATCTCCCATTATTTCTCCTTATCTCCCATTACTTCTCTTTATCTCCCATTATCTCACCTTATTTCCTATTATCTAGGCTTATCTCGACTTATCTCCCATTATTTCTCCTTATCTCCCATTATTTCTCCTTATCTCCCATTATCTTACCATAACTCCCATTATCTAGACTTATCTCTGCTTATCTCCCATTATCGAGGCTTATCTCCCATTATCTAGGCTTATATCGAATTATATAGAACATATGTATAAATTTATAAAAACACGTAAATCGGATAAGTAGTTCTCGAGTGATAAGCGCACTAACGGACAGACAGCCAGACAGAGAGACGTTGCATTTTATATATATTGTATTCTTTGCTATATGATATTGTTCCATATTTAATGCTTTAGGGGGTGTATTGCAAGAGAACGCGCTAGCGGCAAACTTTTCTCCGACTTAATTCACTATTATCGTCACTGCTTATTCCTTGTGTCACCTAATAAAATATATCCTATAACCTGGCCAGAGAACATACGTATGTTTAAAAAAAAAAGCACGTAAATCGGATAAGTAGTTCTCCAGTGATAAGCACACTAACGGATGGACAGACAGACGGACAGAGAGACATTGCATTTTATATATATTATAGATATTCTCTGCTACATAATATTGTTCCATATTTAATGGTTTGGACTGTGTATTGCAAGAGAACGCGCTAGTGGCAAACTTTGTCCGACTTCATTTACTATTATTGTCACTGCTCATGCCTTATGCTACCTATCGTAATAAAATATAGCCTATAACCTGGCCGGAGAACATATGTATGGTTTAAAAAAAAAAGTACGAAAATCAGATAAGTGGTTCTCCAGTGATAAGCGCACTAACGGACAGATAGAAAGAATACGTTGCATTTTATATATATTATAGATGTAATAAAATATATACCTATAACCTGGTCAGAGTACGTACTCGTATGTATGAATTTAAAAAATCACGTAAATCGGATAAGTGGTTCTCGAGGGATAAGTGCATTAACGGACAGACAGACAGACAGACAAATATTGCATTTTTATATATATTATAGATATGGATTATTATTATTATTATATAACCTGGCCAAAGAATATATGCATGAATTTAAAAAAAGACAGGTAAATCGGATAAGTGATTCCCGCGTGATAAACGCACTAATGGACAGACAGAGAGACATTGCATTTTATATATATTATAGATTACACATTACAGATATTCTTTGCTACATAATATTGTTCCATATTTAATGGTTTAGGGCTGTGTATTGCAAAGGCACGCGCTAGCGGCAAACTTATTTCCGACATCATTCACTATTTACGTCACTGCTCATTCCTTATGCTACCTATCGTAATAAAATATAGGCTATAACCTGCGCAGAGAACATATCTATGTTTTAAGAAAAAAAGTACGTAAATCGGATAAGTGGTTTTTCAGTGATAGGCGCACTAACGGACAGACAGACAGACAGACAGACAGACAGAAAGACGTTGCATTTTATATATATTATAGATGTACACCCATTACTAACGATAACGAATATTCTAATTTGCAAACTAGTTTTTGTCCACGTCAAGTTCTCCACTTTCAATTGGTCTTTAATATCGAAAAAATAACAAACTTGTCTTTTACACTATAACAAATATGTAAACTAAACTAATAGTAATATTATACCATACGTAGCAGTCGTTAACCATATTTGCCACCAATAGGGCATTAGGAATTTAGGTTTGAAAATGAACGGAAACTATTTTAAAAATTTTAATTTAGTCGGTTGCTATACTACTCGTATATGTAGGTCAATTTTTAAAATATTTGTCCACATTTGTTTCGGTATTACTTGGAAGTATTTAGACATGGATGACACTGGATTATTATACATTTAAAGAGATAACTTGCCACAAAAGTTGTAATTTAAATCCATTTCTTTTTTAATGATGTAACATGTACACTACACCACCTCTGAATTTTTTCCCAAAATTCTAAGTAAGAAGATATAAAATAATATATTAGATTTAACAGTTGCTGAAATAATAACGTTTAAATATAAATATGTAATACGGAAATTGGTACAAACAGAAATCTCGAATATTTGTAACCCATTTAAAACCTTCGCAATTAGGATTTCTGTAAAGATATTTGTTAAGAGTTCTGAAATATTCCCATTCAACTTCTTGGTATTACTGTTAAGTTTCTTACCAACCACTTCTATTACTACCATCCTGTCAATATAATCGCCATTCTATTTCATCAGAAGTATTCTTTCCTGTTTCTCCTTGAATATATTCACAACTTTGGTTTTGTATTTATCTCTTTCATTTCCGATGTTGTCTCTTTTTATTACTTCACAGGTTCAAAGAAACTTTTTCGTTTCAGCCTCATACAATGTGTGTTCCTGCTCTTTTATCACATGTCTACGTTACTACTGTTTTGTAAAAGAAATTTATCACAAATGATCTGAAGAATTCCTTCTAGTACAGAAAAAAAAGGTCAAGATAATGATGAGATAGGTATAGTTAGATACAGCAGTATTATGATTTTAACCTCTCTGGGGTATTACTAAGTTTTCAAAACGCGTTTTATGAGCTTAAAATGTCAGATCGAGACAAAAAAAACCTCTTGGTAATGAAATTTCCAACAAATCCTCGTTGGTTTTAAGTCGCTACATAACCTATAAAATTAAAAAAAAAACAGACAAGAATCTGTTTTTTTTTTTATTTTATGTACAGGTCGATCGACTTAAAATTTTCAGAAAATATGTCTTTCATTATAGCAAAAATACCCTGAAATTTTGGTACAAAAATATTAAACCCAGTGGGCATAATTGAATTTGTTATTTAAAATTTGAATTGGTCGCCGTTTTATACCATTTGATCCAAAATGGACTTTTTTTCTTTTAAAATTTAGGTTTCGACGGCAGCTTTCCGATGCCATTAAAGAAAATTTTTTTTGGAATAATTTTAACCGTTTTTTTTTACATTTGTTCGTTAATCAAATAACAACAATTTTTTTCGGTCATTTGCACGTTAACGAGAATGATTTTTTTTTTAAATAAAGATCCCGTGATTCTCTACCAGGTGCAATAAAAATTTTTCAATTTGTTTTTTTTCAAAATGACCGAACAAACGCATTTCTTGTTATTTGGTTAATAAACAAATATATATATATATATATATATATATATATATATATATATATATATATATATATATATATATATATATATATACATATATATATACGAGGCTGGTTTGAAAAGTCCGTGCAAAGTCCGAGAGATGGCACCACCGGCGCGTAACGAGGTCATGTTTTAGTTAGTAGCATCTCTTGAATGAACGCACACCAAGTTTCAGCCATATTGGTCTATTTCTTTGTGTTTGGCATTCGTGTGAATCAAGGAAGTCGAGTGATTTTCAAGAAATGGACGAAAAAGAATTCGTGTCGTGATTAAACATTACTTTATGAAAGGCAAAACGCCTCAGGAGACTAAAGAGAAGCTTGATAAACATTATGGTGACTCTGCACCTTCGATTAGAACAGTTTTTAAGTGGTTTCAAAATTTTCGGACTGGCCATATGGGCACAAGTGACGCTGAACGTTCTGAACGGCCTGTGGAGGTTACAACTCCAGAAATCATTGATCAAATCCATGATATGGTGATGGATGACAGAAGAGTTAAGGTGCGTGAGATTGCTAGTGCTGTGGCATCGCGACTGAACGGGTACATAATATTTTGCATAAACATTTGGACATGAGAAAGCTATCCGCAAGATGGGTGCCGCGATTGCTCACGCTTGACCAAAAACGGAATCGTGTGAAGTGTTGCAAGGATGGTTTGCAGCTGTTCCAGAAGAATCCGGAGGACTTTAAGCGTCGTTTCGTCACTGTGGATGAAACATGGATACATTACTATACTCCTGAGACCAAACAACAATCTAAATAATGGGTTACCAAGGGGGAATCTGCACCAAAAAAGGCGAAGACGGTTCTTTCGGCCGGAAAGGTTATGGCGACTGTCTTTTGGGATTCGCAAGGGATAATCCTCATCGACTATCTGGAAAAGGGTAAAACTATTACAGGTGAATATTATTCATCGTTATTGGACCGTTTGAAAACCGAGCTGCAAGAAAAACGGCCGCGATTGGCCCACAAGAAAGTCCTTTTCCATCACGACAACACACCAGCACACACCTCAACAGTTGTGGTCGCAAAATTAATGGAAATAGGATTCCAACTCGTTTCACATCCCCCCTATTCTCCAAACTTGGCTCCCTTGGACTACTATTTGTTCCCCAATTTGAAGAAATGGCTGGCGGGACAAAGATTTTATTCAAACGAGGAGGTGATTGCAGACACTAATGGATATTTTGCAGACTTGGACAAATCCTTTTATTCGGAAGGATCAACAAACTAGAACATCGTTGGACGAAGTGTATAAGCCTAAAAGGAGACTATGTCGAAAAATAAAAAAGGTTTACCCCAAACACATAAGTAGTTTTTATTTTTGCACGGACTTTTCAAACCAGCCTCGTATATGTATATAAAACCTGTTAAAATGACTCCAAAAAAATTTTTTTAATAGCCTCGGAAAGCTGGCCTCGAGACCTAAATGATCCATTTTGGACGAAATGGACAAATTTTTAAATAAGAAATTTAATTGTGTTGATCCGACTTATATAACTGGAGTTATTCACATTTTAAGCTCAAAAAACACGTTTTGAAAACTTAAATTGATTATAAGCAAAAGAGCACAAGTTTTTCGAGGTCTAAAACTCATAACAATACTCCTGGTGATACTCTAGAGAGGATAAAATGATAATATCGGTGTATCTAGACTTTGCAATTTCAAATGCTTTTTTACTGCACTACATAATTTTTCGAGGATATGTTCTTACCATTACTAAAAACTGATATTTTTCTAACACTAGTTGTCAGCTAATTTTTTACAAACTTTAATCATCATTCATGCCTTAAGTAAATTACCACCAATTATCCTACAAAACCCAGCAATTTCATATTTATCCTACGTCAATTTTCACCCTCGGCTATTAGGTTTCATTTAAATTAATGTTGTTTCTTTTTTTTCCCGAAGGTAAATAGAACACTTAAAAGTCAGTCAGCAACACGAAACCAAACATCCGATCAAACACTTTCTATCTGCCCCTAATTGTGTCAACCCTTTGTATGCGCCTTAGTTAAATAGTCATGAATCGTATTCGTTCCCCTCAATTTCGTGTCATTTTAATACCCCTTTACAACTGTTTGACCTTAAATGTGAACATTGTTTCGTATTCTAATATAAAATAGGTAGACTAAGTATGTTACATGGTTAAAGTAAGTAAGATTCGAGCGTTCACACCAGCGATAGCTGCGAAGGACAACCCGCAAAGCTTAAGAAAATATTTTTCTACCTAATTACTGTTTATACTAATATACCTTTACCAGCGTTTCTCGAGTCGTTTTATTCTATTCAAAAAAGTTTTTTCTATCTTCTGGTGACTCCACTGACTGACTAACCAAATTTAACGCTACTAAAACCCGGGCGGCAGTTTTTTTTCTGAAAAAGTTAACGTTGTTGAACCCGACATAGTTCTGTCGGGGCACTCCATTCCCATTGTCATTCAATTTGATAGGCATATATATATATATATATATATATATATATATATATATATATATATATATATATAATAAAGAAAGAAAGCAAAAGATTGACGTATTTACCAAAATTTTAAAAATACAATCTTAGTTGGGGAACTCGGCAAAAAGGGGGTGTGATAAGAGATCACACAATTTTCATAAAGCTAATATCTCGGTCCTGGATTGGGACCTTCTTGAGGGCAGAACTGAAAAGAAGAACAAATAGTATTCACTGATCGTGTTTGGGACAAATTTAAATACATGATGTTATCTTTAGGTTGTTACAATAAAAATAAACAAGTGTATTTAGTGTAGAACAAGAATAAAATATTAGTTTATAATAAATCAAAAAAAAACTCACATGAGAAGTGCAAAGATTTCGTTAGCCTGAATGGCCGTAGGTAACTTATACATACACAAAGTTGTTACATTAAAAAGTTGGTCAATCCATAAAATATATATACAGTCCCTGGCCAAATTATTAGACGCACTGTATTTTTTTTAGTAATTTTTATGTTTCTTAAGAGTTTTTATGCAATAATGGTATATTTTAAACTACAATATTATTGATTTTTTATTTAAAAGAATTGTTGTAGACTACATATTTGTACTTATTTTTAACATATGGCAACACTGTGTTGACAAAGTGGTACATGAACGTAAATAAGTACAAACCTGTATCAGTCGCGATCGGAATCGAGTCAGGTACGGACGTGTTTCTGTGGCTTTATGGACTGTGATTGTTTGTTTAACAGTTTTTATACTACTCAGTTATTAGTTTATTTTGTATGCAGTGTTTTAAAAAAGTAATTGGACTATTTTCATTATGGGTAGAAAAGGCGATCTTTCAACCACGTAAAAAAGCTGAAGTGAAGGCCCTTGTGATTGCGAAAACATTTACAACCCGAGAAATATCACGAAGATTGGAGGTTTCTGAAGCTAGTGTACGACGCATAAAAAAAGAAAATTGAGTCAGGGAAGGAATTAAGCCCGAAAAGAAAGAAAAGATGCGGTAGAACACCAATTTTCACTCCACGGTCAGAGAGATGTTTGAAGAAAATTTGTGTCGAAAACAGATTTGCTACCACAAAGGTAATAAAAATCACAACTCCAGTATGCTAGCGTAAATGCTTCTGAGCGCACTGTTCGAAGAAAATTGAAAGAATTAGATTTTAAGGCCTGTCGCCCCGCCAGGAAGCCCAAGTTAACAGCTGCGATGAAAGCAAAAGCGCCTGAAGTGGGCCAAAACAATGGCAAGACAAAGATGTGGACTTCTGGAGATCGGTAAGATACAGCAATTTAATCAATAATTGATACATTATTATCATTTTCAGTTAAATAAAGCAAATAAACATGGAAGTTTATATATTTTTCCTATTTTTGACAGGTCTGCTTCAGTGACGAAAGCACATTCGAAATTTTGCAGAATAAAGCTCAGTATGTGCGTCGTCGTCATGGAGAAAAGTTTCATCCTGATTGTGTCGTCCCGACGGTTAAACATCCCACCAAAGTGATGATTTGGTCAGTCATCAGCGGCAAGGGCACTGGACGTCTGTACGTCGTCAAAGGAATAATGAGGCAAGATCAGTACAAAGAAGTATTACAAAATCGGTTGATTCCGCAGCTCAGAGAATGGTTTCCAAATGGGGAACCATTCACTTTCATGCGATATGGAGCTCCCTGCCACACTGCTCGGTCAGTTAAAGCTTTTTTGGCAGAAAAAAATATCCCTCTGTTGGATTGGCCGGGTAATAGCCCATTGAAAATGTGTGGGAGCTGATGGAAAGAGAAGTGGCTAAAGAAGTGATTACCAACAAAACCCAGCTCCTAGAAAAGATTATTCATGTGTGGAATCATCATCCTCAAATGCAGGAGACAGTACAATCTTGCATTGATAACATGCCGCGCAGAATTAAAGCTTTGATAGCGGCTAAAGGTGGCTCAACTAAATATTAACTTTTACTAACATTAATTTCACTTTTCTTTAAAACTTAATAAACTGATGCTTTTCTAAATTAATGTTATTTTTTATTTATGTCAAATAAATAGGTAATTGATTGGATAATATAAAAATATAAAACATATCAATTTAAAATAATAAAACGGTACAATATCACTCGGTAATTAATATTTTACATGAAATCTTGCAGTGCGTCTAATAATTTGGCCAGGGACTGTATGTACGGAAAATCGAAAATAAATCAGTTTCATTCTTAACTTTAATGTCTTAAAAATGAGGTAATTTTTAACTGCACTCGTTTTGCGTTAGTTCTGTTTTTGGCTGCAATGTCTCTCCAACGTTTGATAAGCAAAACGTCCGCGGCGGTTGCATTTTCTTGTTGTTCTACATAAGTTAAAGTTTTTTCTAGGGCCTCTAGTCCTTCTGAATGTGACATTTTTACTGGAATATTGTCAGTGGCTTCTACTTTGTTATTATCATCGTCATCACTGTCTATTTTATTAGCATTTTTGCATACACTTTTAATTAATTTTTGGTCAGTCATTTCATATTCCACACTATCGCTGTTTAACCATTCACAAACATCGGTTGCCGTAACACTTTCACATCCCGATATTCTTGTAATAATTTGATCTAAACTTTCATTATCTTCTGTTTCTGCTTCTGCGTAATGTCTCTCCTCTTGTGGAATCAATTTTGACCAAGATTTTTCCAGAGTACTACTCTTTATTTGATTCCAGGCTGAAACTATCCAGTATATAACATTTTTCAAATTTATCTTTTTTAGACAATCAGTAAGATTGCCACCTTCATCTACTTTTTCTAAAATATGCTCCAATAACAAACGCCTGTAATTGCGTTTTAAATTTTCCAGTACACCCTGATCCATAGGCTGAATGAGAGAAATTACAGCAGGAGGTAAAAACATTGCTTTTATTTCTCCACTTTCAAGTTGCTCCGCACTATTAGTCTTTCGATATATTTTTTTTATTTTTCGAGATATAGCCGAATTTTTTATTTTGTGGCCCTAGCGTACATCGAACATAACTTTTTTTAATAGTATTCTAAAAAAACTATCTATGTGCCAAAATGCAGCCTCTTATCATCTAATGAGAGCTCAAAACCTTTGGCGACTTGGCTGGAAGCAATTGTCATAACATACAAAATATAGTAAAAATTTAGCACATAAGTGTTTATTTCAATCACACCCGAACATATTTTATGCATTTCCGCCTAATAATTCCGAATAATTATTTGCATAAACCTCTAAAACATCAACGCATATGGGCTCATCCCGATAAAAAGGGTTGCCTTTCCGGTATAAAAGCTTGCAAATCTCTTCGGCAAACCTGCCATTGTATCTCGATAATAACACGCATTTTTCTTATGCAGCCGACCGTGGTTTATATCATATATTTCTTGTCTAGTGGTTAAAAGGGCTATTATTCCTAGATACCTACATTTAATATCTGTACGATGTAGAAAAAACCGTTAAAAAAATTGGTCTTGCTACCTGGCTTTTAAAAATTATTCATAAGGGTTGTAAAAATTATTTGCATATTGAATTACATATTGGGTGCGTATGGGTTAAGGCAATTTGAACGTGGTTTGTATGATATCACAAGATGATAAGTGTAAAAAAATACAGCTGAACTGTCTGAACATTAAATTTTGTACTACGTTTTTAGTAACATCAATATTACTCAACATATTTTTACTTTCCTTGCTAAAGAAAAGTACGAGGATGGATTAAAAAATTCGCGGCCTCACCAAAAAATAATTATGTTTTTATAATAACAATAAAAATAATAATAATGACATCAACACGTTCGCTATACCTATACTCACATATTCATTTGGTATCATCAAATGGTCACAAACAGACATAGAAAATATTCACATCCTTATACGATCTCAATTCACCAAATACAGGAAATTACACCCCAACGCATGCAAAGAAAGACTTACCATCGAGAGGAAGGCAGGAGGAAGAGGAATTATAGACATCAGATCATTACACACAAAACAAATACAAACACTTAGGAAATTCTTTCACAGCAAGCAAACCAGCCTCCACACAGCGACAGTGAAAGCAGACAAAAACAACACACCTCTCGACTTATCCCGGGCAGACCACTCAGCAGACACACACAGTCACACCCAATTACAACAGGAAAAGATGAAAACGTGGTCAGAGAAAACACTCCACGGAAAACACAGATACCACATAGAACAAGACCACGTAAATAAAAAATAATCATACACCTGGTTACGGGATGGGCAGCTATTCCCTGAGACTGAAGGCTTCTTACTTGCCATCCAAGATAAAGTCATATTAACCAGAAACTACCAAAAGTATATCATCAAAGACCCGACTATTGCAGAGGACAGATGTAGGAAATGCCACCAGCAGAAAGAAACGATCGAACACATAACGAGCGGATGTAAAATATTGGCCGGAACGGAGTACACAGCCAGGCATGATTCAGCTGCCAAAGTGGTTCACCAAGCACTAGCCACAACATACAGACTCATAGAAAACACAGATCCCTACTACAAATACACGCCAACATCCATACTTGAAAATGAAGATTACAAGCTCTACTGGGATATCGGTATCCATACAGATAAAACAGTCTCCGCCAATAGACCCGATATTACTTTTCAGTGCAAAAAAGGAAAAGTCACCTATCTGATTGACATAGCTGTCCCCAACGACACAAACATCCAAGCGAAATACACAGAAAAAATTTCCAAATACACAGACCTTGCAACGGAAATAAAAAGGCTATGGAGACAGGAAAAAGTCATCATTGTCCCCCTCATTATATCAGCCACAGGCCTTACACCAATAACATTCACACCACATTTAGTGCAATTGGGACTCAACACGGACATACACAGAAACATTCAGAAGTCAGTGATTTTGAAAACATGTAACATTGTCAGGTCATTCCTTAATACGGAATGGTAATAGCGTTTGTGCTGACTTGGTTTTGGCCCGTCAGCCAAACATGGAACCACATTGATCAAATGTGAGAAAGAAGAACTTTTTGTAATAATAATGAAATTGACATAGCTGTCCCCAACGACACAAACATCCAAACGAAATACACAGAAAAAAATTTCCAAATACACAGACCTTGCAATGGAAATAAAAAGGCTATGGAAACAAGAAAAAGTCATCATTGTCCCCCTCATTATTTCAGCCACAGGCCTTACACCAGCAACATTCACACCACACTTAGTACAATTAGGACTCAACACAAACATACAGAAGTCAGTGATTTTGAAAACATGTAACATTGTCAGGTCATTCCTTAATACACAATGGTAATGCGTTTGGGCTGACTTGGTTTGCGCCCGTCAGCCAAACATGGAACCACATTGACCAGATGTGAGAAAGAAAAACAAAAACATAATAATGATGACTTTATTGTATAATATACAAAAGGCGAAGTTGAAGCTTGGCTTCCTATCTTAACCTATCCTAACCTAAAAATTATTATATTACTTATGTATCATATATAATTAATTATGGGGCATACATGTACTGTTGCAAACATATTTCGGATGTATCATGTAAATATAAGAAAACAATTTATAAAAATAATGATATAATTTTGCCAATTTCATTTTTAAATTTCAAGCCTTTAAGACTTTTTAAATTATCTGGAACTTTATTATAAATGCTATAGACCTGGTAACTGAATGATCTTTGATATTTGTGCTGTTCTATGCAAGGGTGGTGATATTTGTTGTTTATGCCTTAAGTCTAGGTGATGAGCATCATGTCTAAATTTAATTTTTTGATACAAGTAATTTGGGCGCATTTTACAAATTATTTTATTAAATATTACTTAACTATGAAGAAGTCTCCTTTCTTTCATGGAGCGCCATCCAACTTCTTTCATCTTTGCAGTCACACCCCTATCATATTTTCTTATACCACCAGTCAGCCTGACACAGTAATTCTGAATCCGCTGAATACGCCGAGCATCCCATTCCAGGAGACAGGGACCATACACTGTATCACAAAATGTGAAGTGGGACAAAACTAAGCTATCGCATAATAGTTTTTTCAAATTTACACTTAATAAATGACGCTGGCTATATATAAGTTTAAGATTAGTAAACGTCTTTTTTATGCAATTATTTATATGTGCTGTGAATCTCAACTCTGTATCCATTGTCAAACCCAAGTTCCTAGAATTATCCAAGTTTTCTAGCCGCTCAGTACCTACAATAATGTTTAAATGGTTAGAGTATTGCTTTCTCCAAGCGGTACGTCCAAACAATAGCAACTGACATTTTTTTGGGTTTAGTACCAAACAGTGTTTTTCGGAGGCACTCACCAAAAGTGCAAGATCCTCGTTAATTTTATTATTACCCTCAATAATTTGTTCAGGCTTGAAAGACAAGTAGATTTGTGAGTCGTCAGCGTAAAGATGTAAATCTGAATATTTAAGATAGGTACAAAGCTGAGATGTATATAGAGTGAAAACAGAGGCCCTAAGATAGACCCCTGTGGAACACCATTACAGATTTTTATTGGCTTGGACTCTTGTCCATTTAGTTTACACACTGCAGTCTACCTGTAAGATAACTCTGAATCATAAGACAAGCCTCACCACTAAACCCAAGATATCTTAGTATAGCAATAAGCAGATGATGATCTAGTCTGTCAAATGCTTTGGAGAAGTCCAGCAGAACAATCACAGTAAGCTGACCACGATCGGTAGCCTCGAAGATGTCATCGGTCACTTTTAGAAGAGCAGTGGTACAGCTGTGATCTTTGCGAAATCCTGACTGTGTTGATGGTAACAAGTTATGGGTTTCGATATATCTACGTATTTGAGCATCTAGGACTCTTTCAAGGATCTTTGACATAGTTGGTAAGATGCTTATGGGTCGCAGGTCTTTTAGTTCACTTGGGTTGGAAGATTTGGAATCGGGAGTAAAAACGAGCTTTTACACCGATCAGGAAACGTTTTGGTTTCTATACAACTGTTGACCAGATGCAAAACAATGGGTACAATATATGGACAGCAATTGCATATCATTTTAATTCCAATACCGTCAGTACCAATGGCCTCCGATTTTATGGAGCTCATTGCCCTTTCAATGTCGTCCATGCTTGCCAAAGTAAAATTAAAATCACCAGCGTCTTTTTTTTTATTTTGCAAATAAAAAATTAACGTGTCTGCATCTGGATTTTTTGAAGTAGCCGCGTCAATAAAGTACCGGCTAATCTTTTCAACATCGTTTAATGTGGCCGGAATTGTGTTTTTAGGTTTAGAGTAAATGTTTAGATCTCGCAAGACTTTCCAATTGTTTTTTGAGTTTTTAGGTGTTAAGTTGTTAGTAAGGTACTGTTTTTTAACATTTTCCACTGCAATTGTCACTTGGTTTCGAATTAGTTTGTATGTGTCCCAGTTAGTATGAGTTTTATTTTTTTTATACTTATGTAGGGCTTTATTTCGTATGCACATAGCATTTTTTATTTCCTGGGTAAGCCAGGGTGCTTTTCTTTTAGTAATACGAGCTGTTTGTATTGGTGCATGTAAATCAAAAAGTCCGGTAAGATAAGTATTAAATAATTCCAGTTTTACATTGATGTCAGGAGTGTAGAATATGTTACGGAACGAAACTGACTAAAGATCGTTGTGAAAGTGTTGTTTATTAAAATTGCAAAAGTTCCTGTAGTTTAAGAAGAAAGGTTTTTGTTTAAATATTTGAAGTTTTAGTTTACATTTAATTAGTAAGTGATCGGAAATGTTAAGGGTAGGATCCACTACAGCACTCACCTGAAACTCATCGTTTGAACATAAGATAAAATCAATTAGAGTTGCATTGGTTTGACAATATCTAGTGGGCTCATTAATATTTGTTTAAGACCGTATGACTGCAAACCTGAAAAAAATTTTTGGGTGTATCCCGAGTCTAAGTCCAACCCATTAATATAAGTCCCCAAGACATACAAAATTGTCAGATCTCAGTAGATGCTGAGAGACATTTAACTCAAATTCTTCAAGGAATTCATTGAAGTTAGTAAAATCCAGGGGCCTGTAGATTGACCCTAGAGGATCCCAATATTCCCGGCTCTGAACTCAACCCATAGTTGTTCAGAATGATTGGCTGCATAACTATTTACCATTTCACATTGCAAGGTAGTTCGAATATACAAGACGATACCCCCACCCTCTGCCTTGCCCACGATCAAATCTTAGAAGCTTATACCCATTTATGTTGAGTCTTTCATTAACTATCGAGTCAGTTAGTCAGGTCTCAGTTCTAGCTAAAATGTCGAATTCGCTATTTTCCAAGTAGTTTATTATAGTACCCTTAATAAGTTCATAATTTCGTTGGTTGTTACAGTGTAAAATTTTGTTGCTGGAGAATTTGTGGTTTTTAGGTTAGAACCAGTTTAGTGAGATCAAGTGCAGCGGTTTTGGAAAAAATGCAAAAAATTGAATAACGTGCGGTCATCAAGTACCTGTTTAAAAAAAGATTAACACCAAAGGAGATCCACGATGATATGAAAACAACACTAGGGGAATCTGCTCCGTCATATACCACTGTGAAAAAAGGGGTTGCAGAATTTAAACGTGGACGAGAGAGCATCGAAGATGACCCTCACTCCGGCCGGCCCACGACGTCTACGACTGAAGAAAACATCCGCAAAGTGTGTGATCTCATATTAAAAGACCGTAGATTAACGATCAGGGAGATTCTACAATCTCTACTATAGGCATCTCGTATGAACGAACATCATTGCCAACGAACTCAGATTTTCTAAGGTTTCCGCTAGGTGGGTCTCCAGATTGCTTTCAGTGGAACAAAAACGAATTCGACTCACGATTTCTCGCGACCGTTTGGATATGTTTGAGGCTGATCCGCAAGATTTTCTTAACAAGTTTGTGACAATGGACGAAACCTAGATTTACCACTATACTCCAGACTCCAAAACAACAATCCAAGCAGTGAAAAAAATCTGGTGAATCGACCCCAAAGAAAGCGAAGGCAATTTTGTCGGCTGGAAAAGTGATGGTATCAGTTTTTTGGGATGCTAAAAGTATTATTATGGTGGACTATCTTCCGAAAGGCGAAACAATAAACTCGATTTACCATTACACCCTTTTGCGTTGTTTACGTCAAGAAATTAAAGAGAAACGCCCAGGATTACTGAGAAAGAAAGTTTTGTTCCATCAGGGCAACGCTCGCGTTTACACGTTTGTTGAGTCTATGGCTCAAATTCGTTATTGTAATTTCGAATTGCTGCCCCACCCGGCTTATTCTCCTGATTTGGTACCTTCGGACCTTCGTCTGTTTCCAAACCTAAAAAAACACCTCAGTGGCCAAAAATTTTCATCAAACGAAGAAGTCGAAGCTGCAGTTAACCAGTATTTTGAAGACCTTGAGGAATCTTTTTTTCAAACAGGTGTGGAAGCTTTGCAAAGCAGGTGGAAGAAGTGCATAGAGCTAGGTGGAGATTACGTCGAGAAAATAAAAATATTTTTGTACGTATTTTATTTTGTTTTCTTGACTAGGCCGCGAACTTTTCAATCGATCCTCGTATTGTATTCCTGAAAATATCACAATCCGAGATTTTTACCATATTTCTTGTTTTAGGGTTCCTAGATCAAACTAGAAAAACATAGTCACTTATTTCCATCGGTCTGCCACTTTCTTGGCACGATAACTTTAGAACAAAATGAGATATCAATTTCAAACTTGGTATATATATATATATATATATATATATATATATATATATATATATATATATATATACCATTATCTCACCCTATCTCCCATCATCTAGGCTTATCTCGACTTATCTCGCAATATTTCTCCGTATCTCCCATTATTTCTCCTTATCTCCCATTATCTCATCATAACTCCCATTACTTAGACTTATTTCTGCTTATCTCCCATTATTTATACTTATCTCCCATTATTTATACCTATCTTCCATTATCTCACCTTATCTCCCATTATCTAGGCTTATATCGAATTATATAGAACATATCCTATGTATAAATTTATAAAAACACGTAAATCGGATAAGTGGTTCTCAAGTGATAAGCGCACTAACAGACAGACAGAGAGACGTTGTATTTTATATATATTATATTCTTTGCAACATGATATTGTTCCATATTTAATGGTTTAGGCAGTATATTGCAAGAGAACGCGCTAACGGTAGCCTTTTTTTCCGACTTTATTGACTGTCATCGTCACTGCTTATTCCTTATGTTACCTAACGCGATAAAATATATCCTGTAACCTGGCCAGAGAACATATTATAGATAGATAACTTGGCCAAAGAATATATGTATGTTTTAAACAAAAGCACGTAAATCGGATAAGTGGTTCTCTAGTGATAAGCGCACTAACGGACAGACAGACAGAGAGACTCTGCATTTTATATATATATTATATAGATTATTATTATATAACCTGCCCAAAGAATATATGTATGAATTTAAAAAAAGACACGTTAATTGGATAAGTGGTTCTCGCGTGATAAACGCACTAATGGACAGACAGAGAGACATTGCATTTTATATATATTATAGATTATAGATTATAGATATTCTCTGCTACATAATATTGTTCCATATTTAATGGTTTAGGCTGTGTATTGCAAGGGAATACGCTAGCGGCAAACTTTTCCCGACTTCATTCACTATTATCGTCACTGCTCATTCCCTATGTTACCTATCGTAATAAAATATAGCCTATAACCTGGCCAGAGAACGTATGTATGTTTTTAAAAAAAAAGTACGTAAATCGGAACACTTAATGAGGGGATGGAGCCTATAATTTTTGAGCGATGTTGCTTAAGGCAAAGAAGGTGAGGGTCAATAAATTTTGTATGGCAATCTTCCTGGTTTATTGTTGAGATAATAAATATTTACAATAAAACAAAAAAAGTGGCGAAAGGTGTGGAGGAGGAGATTAGAAGAGTTATTTCGTATATATAACGTTATATGTACTTTTTTTTAAGGTTTTCGGAGTCGACAAATTCAAAAATTAGGTTTAGTTTTTTTTTTTTTTTAATGTTAACCCAAAAATATAGAATTTTGATAATTTATTTAGCGTTTTCGGTTGATGGGTAGGGTGGGCTGTTAGAGAGGTTGATATATATATATATATATATATATATATATATATATATATATATATATATATATATATATATATGTATGTATGTATGTATGTATGTATGTCAATGCTGTCAAGACCTGGACCTGCGTATTAAGGATAGATATTTTTAAAAAGCCGAGTTAAGTTTCCATCCATTCGGATGGAAAATAAAACAGCGGATATCAATAATTTATAAGTATCAAAATTCAAAGAAACTCTGTTGTAAGCATCACTGGTTGTTATTTTTTTTAGTATGTTCTTGGGACAATAAAGCTTAAGCCTCGTCTTAACCATAAAAAATTTACTTTCCTGCAATTGGTGTAGATTAGATTCTCATTCAACAGAGAACTAGTAGTGTTTCCTACCTTCCAGGTCCTGAAGATGATGTACGATTTGGCATCGAAAGTTCTATATTAGAATAAAACTACAGTTACTAAGAATTTTAACACCCTTTTTTTCACTCTGTAATCCTAAGGGCTATCCTTAAGTTAAATCCTTCTTGGTTATATCTATATATACATATATATATATATATATATATATATATATATATATATATATATATATATATATATATATATATATATATATGTAGTAATGGTTTTTCGGGTATCCCGTGTTAGCTTGAAGTCCCTTGATGGACGGTTTTCGCTGACGTTTCGATGGAATCTCATCCATCTTTTTCAAAGCGTTGATCACTGGTCGGTGTCTTGGCGTTGACTGTCGAGACTGGCCCTGAGTGCGCCGGTCCATCAAGGGACTTCAAGCTAACACGGGATACCCGAAAAAACCATTACTACATTTCACACCCGTGAGAACATTCGTCAAAACATATATATATATATATATAATATATATATATATATATATATATATATATATATATATATATATATATATACTAGCCGGGCCCGCGGCTCCGCTCGTGTGGACTTGATTTACCACTATCGTCACTGCTTATTCCTTAATTTACCCAACGTAATAAAATATCTCCCATTATTTCCCCTTATCTCTCAATATTTCTCCTTATCTCCCATTATCTCTACATAATTTCGATTATCTAGGCTTAACTCTGCCCATCTCCCATTATTTCTACTTATCTCCCATTATTTCTCCTTATCTCCCATTATTTCTCTTTATCTCCCATTATCTCACCTTATCTCCCATTATCTAGGCTTATCTCTACTTATCTCTCAATATTTCTCCTTATCTCCCATTATTTCTCCTCATCTCCCATTATCTCACCATAACGCCCCATTATCTAGACTTATCTTTGCTTACTCCCATTATTTCTCCTTATCTCCCATTATTTATATTTGTCTCCCATTATCTCACCTTATCTCCCATTATCGAGCCTTATCGCGACTTATCTCCTATTATTTCTCCTTATCTCCCATTATCTAGGTTTATATCGAATTATATAGAACATATGTTTAAATTTTATAAAAACACGTAAATCGGATAAATGGTTCTCAAGTGATAAGCGCACTAACGGACAGACAGACAGACAGAAAGACGTTGCATTTTATATATATTCTAGTTTAGAAGATTATAGATAACCTTGTCAGAGAACAAATGTATGAAAAAAAAAAAAAACACGTAAATCGGATAAGGGGTTCTCGAGTGATAAGCGCACTAACGGACAGACACACAGACAGAGAGACGTTGCTTTTTATATATATTATATTCTTTGCTACATGATATTGTTCCATATTTAATGCTTTAGGCAGTATATTGCAACAGAACGCGCTAGTGGCAAACTTTTCTCCGACTTGATTCACTATTATCGTCACTGCTTATTTCTTATGTTACCTAACGTAATAAAATATATCCTATAACCTGGCCAGAGAATATATGTATGTTTAACAAAAAAGCACGTAAATCGGATAAGTGGTTCTCCAGCGATAAGCGCACTAACGGACAGACAGACAGACAGAGAGGCGTTGCATTTTATATATAATTATAGATGTAATAAAATATATATCTATAACCTGGTCAGAGAACATATGTATGAATTTAAAAAATCACGTAAATCGGATAAGTGGATCTCGAGGGACAAGCGCACTAATGGACAGACAGACAGACAGAGAGTCGTTGCATTTTATATATATTATAGATATAGATTATTATTATTATTATGTAACCTGGCCAAAGAATATATGTATGAATTTAAAAAAAGACACATAAATCGGATAAGTGGTTTTCGCATGATAAACGCACTAATGGACAGACAGACAGACAGAGAGACATTGCATTTTATATATATTATAGATTATAGATTATAGATATTCTCTGCTACATAATATTGTTCCATATTTAATGGTTTAGGCGGTGTATTGCAAGGTAACGCGCTAGCGGCGAACTTTTTTTTCCGACATCATTCACTATTTTACGTCACTACTTATTCTTTATGCTTCCTATCGTAATAAAATATAGCCTATAACCTGGCCAGAGAACATATGTACGTTTTAAAAAAAAAGTACGTAAATCGGATAAGTGGTTCTCCAGTGATAAGCGCACTAACGGACAGACACACAGACATACAGACAGAGAGACGTTGCATTTTTATATATATATATATATATATATATATATATATATATATATATATATATATATATATATATATATATTATAGATATATATATATATATATATATATATATATATATATATATATATATATATATATATATTTACATACTCATTTTCTGTTGAGTTTTTTTAGCTATTAGTTTTTACCCAGTTGCGTCTATTTTACAATTAAGAGTAAATAAATTGACTTTATGTTTTTTTTTTAAAGCCAATAATCACTAACACTTATAACCAATATTGATCGTTTCTATATGGTATCAAATATTTTTTTTACAAATTGGCTTTAATGTCAGAGACATATGTGCAGTAAATAAAGTTATATGTATTAGCATTATGCATACATTACTACCGAATTACGTATCGAAAACATTACTTTAAAAAATAAATGGCAAAGAAAATTTATGCTCCCGATCCAACTCATTAAATTCCTCAAAAACTACCTATAAATCTTCGTTACCGTTGGCGGAGCGTGTATTCGCTCGATTTTTCACAAAGCAATCTCTCGAATGAATATTCACAAACACACATTTCTGATTTATGCGAGCCCATATGGGAGCGAGAGAAAAAAATGTTGTGAAACATACACGTTGCGAGTGCTTATGGGGTTAAGTTAGGATCGTAATAAGCTTAATTGTTCAAATACAGGAATCGGTTTTTTTAAAATAAATTATGAGAATTATAGTGTTGTCAGAAAAATCGCAAATAATCGTCGAACAAACTGGGACATATTTGGTTTAATAAAATTCTTTCAAAATATAGAAGCTATTGTCTCAATTTTGACTTTTAAAAGGCTTACTAATTCCTCGACAACCTTATATATGCACTCAGTCCAAAAAGTCTCCATACACCACCTGCTTTCTACACTATTTTTTCTAATTAATTGGAACTCTGTTATGTTTAACTAATTAATTGGAACTATGAGAAAACATGTTTAAATTAATATTTGTACCTTAACCAACGAGGATTAGTATTAAAAACAACTACGGAACATTTTATTTAGTTACATCATCGTTATAAAATGTAAACAAAATTAATGACAAAAAAGTCTCCATACACTCAAGAACTGCATTGAAAAAAACACGTTATAATCAGCCGCATTTTATCAAGCTAATGAAAAAACAATTTAAAAAAGCAATAGAACTGGTGTACCCGTACAAACAACTAAACAAAAAAAAATTTCATACACTCACTTATATCGGAAAATTAACTAATAAAATTCAAAATTTTTTCCATAGAAATCATGTAAATATCGCTTTACGTACAAATAACACATTATCTCGACATATTAAAAATAATAAAAGTAAACCAAAAAAAGAAAATAAATCAGAGGTTTACGAATTATGCTGTGGCACTTGCAATAAAACGTATATAGGACAAACAGGCAGACCTTTTCATAAAAGAATAAACGAACATAAACAAAGCTTTAGAATGAAAAATAACAAATCTCATTACGCTAAACATTTAACAGAGGAAAATCATACATTCAATGAAGATTTCACAATTTTGCATAACGGAAAGAAAGGAAAATTACTGAATTGTTTAGAGCAGGAAGAAATTAATCAGAAAAAAATCCTCAGGTCTATTACTCAACGATCAATTAGATGGGGGAGGGTCTCCTTTATTCAACTTGTTCTAGGTGTTAAGGTAAATATTTTTAATGAATTTAGTACTTGTAATTAGGTAAACTATATATTCTGAAACATACTTTGTTAGTTAATTTACATCGTGCTCCAGAAGAAGACACAATTGTCAGCAATAATAAACATAAGTGGTGATCTTAAACGTTTGTTTAAACTTTTATTCCTAGTTTTTATCAAGCTATCTATTGCTCGCTAAACTGAAAACAAATGAATAATTTTCGGCCATACTTTATAATCTGTCACTTGTTGCTAGTAATTTTGCAGTGGGTTTTCAGAGTAGTATTAAAAATGAGCGAGAGAAATTGTAAAATTCCATTTCAAGTTTGAAAGATCATAATTGATTTGTGGAAAGATGGAAAATCGTACAGAAATATAGGAAACATTGTTAAAAAGTCGCATGCTACTCTTCAATCCATTGTAAACCAGTAGAAATCAAGAGGTTTCTATAAAATTCGACCACGCTCCCCGGTCGTCCCAAGAAACTGACTCCATGTGAAGAGGCCAGTGTTATTAGACAAATAATTATAGATCCCAAGAAAAGTGCACCAAAATTCAAAGAAGAAGTACAGGAAGTATTTTCGAAAAATGTTTGATGATGATGATGTTTGGGGGATCGGGGCGCGTCGCATCTTAGATCATTTGGCGTCCTAATTTTCTTTTAGATTTCTATTTCCAGTTCTTTGAGATAATTTCGAATTTTACTTTTGTTTAATTGATACGTGTTTATTATTTGCGTTAGTGTAGAAGGAATATTGTGCTTTATTCTTATGTTTGCTAAATATTCTGCTTCAAAAATATGTTTAACTGTTAGCGTAGAGTTACGTCTTGTACATAAAGGCTTTGGTTCATTTTTTAAAATGTAGGAGTGGGTCTGGTATATGTGACCAGTAGCCAGTCTTCTTAGCGTGGTGTTCTCAACTCTATTCAGATTTTGAATGTGGAGTGGGGGGGGTACACTAGTGGTTTTATTTCCCAGAGCTTGTTATTGTATTCTTCTAGATCCCATTCCAGTTGGAACAAATTTCTGTTTTTAATAATTAGACTGTTTTGGAAGTCGCTTGGGTGATTTTCCCCTGTTATGAGAATTCCGTTATTAATGGCTTTTTTAGCTTCTTGATCAGCTTTGTTGTTACCCTTTATCTCCATGTGGCTAGGGATCCAGGTGTAGGCAATTGTTCTATTTCTTGATTTTGCAATGTATAGAAAATCTGTGATTTGCCTTAGATATGCATGGCTAGGATTATTTGTTATGACGGTTTTCAGCGCACTTAGCGAGTCTGACACTATTAAGGAGTTTTTGTTGTCTTTAATATTAATGGCGTATCTGGTTGCTTCTTTTATTGCTAGTAATTCCGCTGTGAAGATAGTGTTGTGTTGAGATAGTTTGAAGTTTTTTGAATAGCTATTGTGCACAATTGCTGCTCCAACCCCTTTTTCTATCTTAGAACCATCCGTGTATATTATTGAGTATTTGGAGTAACACATGTGTAGTCTTTCGAGAACTTTGGATTTTATTTCAGAATGATTTAGATCCTTCACATTTGGTGTATGGAGGTGAAGGTCTACTGATGGTTTTGGTGATAACCATGGAGGGAAAGTGTGCCAGAGAGGATACTCAAAAGCTGGTGATGTGGGATTATGAAGAGTCATAAATTTATTTATTCTATTTAAGATTGACATATGTGGAGATGCATGATTAGCTCGATGTGAGTTTGGCAAATTTAATGAATATTTTAAAAGTTGCCTTTGTAGTGTCGATGTGTAAAACTTCATTAGAGATAGTTGTCTATCTAGATGCAGAGGTGGAATGGATGATGTGCATTGGAGACTAGGGATTGGTGTAATTCTAAATTCTCCCATTGCCAATCTCAAGGCCCGATTTTGGATGGTGTTTAATGACTTTTTGGCACTTGGACTAGCTGCGTCATATATGTCTCCGTACCTTAGTTTTGAGAGTATCAGTGATTTGTAGAGTTTAATTAGTGAGGGGAAGTCTGCTCCCCATTGTGTACTAGCAATGGTTCTGAGGATGTTTAGGTCTTCGGTAGTACGGTTTTTAAGTTGCTTAATGTGTGGGAGCCAATTTAGTTTATTGTCAAACGTCAATCCTAGGATGTTGACTGTAGTAGTGTTTGGGATGGTTTCGTTTTCTATCGTTAATCGGTTGACTTTAGGACAGCTTCTGATTTTACAGAAATGTATGGCACTGGATTTTGTTGGAGAAAAATGTTTGTTCATAAACAGTGGCAAATTGTTTACACAGAGCAGGCTGTAAGGGTTGTGCAGCCAGGAAGCCGTTTATTTCGGGCACTAATCGCAAAAGGCGGTTAGCTAGGGACTACGTTACGAAACCTCCTCAATTTTGGGAATTCGTAATCTTTAGTGATGAAACTAAAATTGACCTTTTTGAGTCTGACGACAGAAATAAAGTTTGGAGAAAGAATAATACCACATTCGATATTAAAAATATTTGTTCCACGGTGAGACAAGGGGGTGGCAGTGCTCTGCTTTAGGGATGCATGTCCACTGGAGGGGTTGGAAATTTATATTTTATTAATGGTACCATGGATCAGGATCTTTATCTGAACATTTTGAGAGAATTTAAGAGAAACTGTTCAAAAATTAGCATTCGAAAAAAGATACATTTTCCAACAGGACGATGATCCGAAACATACCGTAAACTTGGTGCGGAAATGGATGATTCATAATGTGCGATAGCAGCTTCATACTGCTCCGATGAAGCTAACATGGTTAGCGAAACGCGCGTCGAGTGCAAAAATAAAGTGTTTGGTATAGTGGTGATATATACTGAGTACAACAAAATATACAAAAAAAATCTGAGGCGCACGTATCCCGTACTCAATTTGGTTTCCGAAATGCGTTGGGTGTTCGTGATACTTTTTTGCTGTTCAGCTCTTGTTTCAGCGCTGCAGAGATGTTAACTGTGACGTACATGTCTGCTTCATAGACTATTGGAAAGCTTTCGATAGTGTTAAACATGGCAAGCTGTTCTCAATATTAAAGTCTATTAACCTGGACGATAAAGATATAAGGGTTATAAATAACATCTACTATAATCAGACAGCCAAGGTTGTGTCCTGTCGCCACTCCTTTTCAATATTTATTCGGAAGGGATTATAAGAACGACATTGGAAGAGATCGATGAGGAATTCTGGTGAATGGAGAACGTCTAAATAATATAAGATATGCGGACGGTACGGTTATTTTTGCAGATAATCTGGAAAGTTTGCGATCCCTTGTTTCAAATCTGCTAGAAAAAAGTCTGCGTCTAGGTCTCGAATTTAACATCAAAAAAACGAAATACATGGTTATCAGTAGAGACCGGATTATATGCAACATAAAAATCTTGAAATATGCATGTAAATATGCATGAAAAATGCTTAAAATATGCATGAAAAGGGTCAAAATATGCAATATTAAATAATAATAAAAGTAGTAATTTTTAGTTTTTAATTTCGCATAAAATTAACAAGTTATCGACGATGTTTAAATTTAATTAACAATTATTTAACATTTTTTAACATTATTTAACATTTGTATTCTTGTACACGTAAACAATAAGGTATTGTTCCAAATGTTGGGTAGTAAGATTGTGTCTTCTATCGCTTAAAATACTTTTATAAGTGGAACAATACCCATCCACATCCACTGAGGTAACTGGGCAGTATTTGAATTTGGGTGCTATGTTAGCACTTATTGTTTCCGGCAAAAGTTCACCCGTCCCATTAATAAAACTATCAATTTGACACAAGGGTTCAAAGCCTGGGTTATTGCACAAAATGTTTTCAAACTTTTCTTTAACTCTATGCGGGGTATACATCTGGCAATGTGGAGTTTATTTGTCAGATTTTATTCATTAACTGAATTGATTCGGTCAACGCCAAACCTCAAGTTTCAAGCTTTTTAATACCCGCAGGTATGTGGAAAAAGTGAGTGCTAATCAAAGCTATGTTTTTTAGTGTTCCGTACGGAACACATAAGATCACTTCGGTGTCTGTCTGTCTGTCTGTCTGTCCGTCCATCTGTCTGTCACACCCGACTTTCTCCGAAACTATTTGACATAGAAAGGTGAAATTTGGTAATAATATAGGAATTGATGGCCTCTTCAGAGCTATGTAGTTTTGAGAATTAAATTTTGACTTAAGGGGTTAGTTTTGGGGGGTGAAGTCGGAAGTGAAAAAAAAAAAAAATTTTTACTAGGTCATCGAGTGTGGTGTCAAATGAAAGCTTGTGAAAACACGAGTAAAAAATATACATATAATATTATACTTGCGCGCACTTTTCTTTGTGTTATTTTTAAAAAATTCGCGAAAAATCGCTGTCCCGGGCCTTATCTCGAAAAGTACTTATCAAAAAATTTCGAAAAAAAAATTCTGGAATATTCTCCACGGGGTGTAGATTGAACGAAAATTATCTCGAGTGCATATAAAAAAAAAACAAAAATTTCAAGGTCATCAGATTTCAGTAAAGATTGTAAAGAAACTTTGGTGAAAACTCATTTGGGATGTATTTTGTGAAGTCACTGATCATTTTGTACCTCTGTAACAATTTTTTTTTATTTCAAAAGCAATCAACGTACGGAACACTAATTGCGCAAGTTTAACTTGCACTTGACCGGTTATTTTTTTAATATCAGAACGCTCAAACAAATATTCTTAGAAACTAACTACTTATCACTTAATATTCCGATTAAGAAACAAAGGAATAAAATACCGTCGTAATTTTGGGTATTCCCTTGACACTATAACCTAATCGATGTTTAGACTATTCCAGGTAATGTTCCTGCGATAAGATCGATTCCAGACGACGACATTAACAATACCTTGAGCAATTCAATTGCCTAATAATACCGAGAAGTATTGTAAATATAGGGAAAATATGCATCATTGCTAGATTTTGGGTAAAATATGCAATAATCGGTGAGAATGGTCTAAATATGCAAATGCATATGAAAATGTGCAAATGCATATAATCCGGTCTCTAGTATCAGTAAAAGCCAGATATCATCTCGAGAATTAGTAGCTGAGCTGCAACCAATTGAAAGATTTTAGTGACTTCACTTATTTGGGCACCAACATGAATGACCAATGGGATAACTCAGTCGACATAAAAAGACGTATCCAGATGGCAAGAATTTCATTCGTCAAGACGAACAAAATCTTCAGGAGTCGAGACTTACTACTTAGCACTAAAGTTCGATTATTTCGGTGATATGTCTGCTCAGTACTCATGCATGGAGTCGAATCTTGGACTTTGACCGACGCCACCATGAGGAGACTTGAGGCCTTCGAAATATGGTGCTATCGTCGAATATTGACAGAGTAGTAAACGGGGAAGTTTTGAGAAGAATGGGCAAGCAATGCGAAATACTTTTTATCTTAAAGAGACGAAAACTTGAATACCTGGGCCACATAATGAGGAATGAACAATGCTATGGCCTGCACCAACTTATACTCCAAGGAAAAGTATATGGCAAGAAAGGCCGAGGACGACGACGAAATTCTTGGCTCCAGGATCTAAGAATGTGGTTTTCCTTAACAACCACAAACCTTTTTCGTGCGACTGTTAACAGAGTCAGGATAGCTCTTTCGATTGCCAACATCCGAAACAGATAGGCAATTTTAGAAGAAGAAGAACAAAGTAAATAAGTTGTTTTATTGTTGCAATTAACATTGTTTTATATCAAATATATTTTTAAGATTCCCGTTCACCTACTAAGTTGCTTAAAAATAAAATCTGAAAATATTTATTTAAAATTTTATTAATTATTATTTATTGCTGTATAGAAATCAAACGGGAATAAAGTTTCTTGTTTGATTAATACCGTTTAACATTGAACGTCAAATTGAGGTAATTCCTTCAAATGTCACATATTATGCGCACCAATAAAATCCATAGAGTCAATAAAAAGTTCCGATTACACCTCAACTTTCCCTTATTACTCAAAAACTTTCCATCTTCTTTCAGTTCATTAAACTCCATAATGTGCTGAAAGTTGAGAATGAGCAAACTCCGAGACTGGGTCACGGTCTAGTTTACACTTCCTCCAGTTCTCTGCTTTAATTTTAAAACGAGAGCAAAAACTCATCTCTTAAAAACAGTGTGGAGGGGGAGTATTCATGAATGAACTTTGGGGGTTGGGGGATGGAAAATGGCCCTCATTCAGCCGGAGCGCTAACGAACTTTAACGTAGTCGGCTGTGCTTTCGGAGTTCTCGGCTCTGTTTTCTTATTATGCCTCAGGAATATTCCTTATCTTACGTTTTAGCTCAGTTTACGGAAATTATAATTTCTTATTTGGGGTAGGTCAGTGCTTTTTCGTATAAGATCTGCATATATAGGTTTTAAAACGTAAAGTAAAATTAATTTAAAATTTAACCTAAAATATGTAAAACTTTTTTAGATTTTTTTTAATTAGTTTTGTGTCATGTTATAACTATTTTTTAATTCTACTTATATTTTATAAAAAGCGATCTTTGAGTTTGATGATGCCTAAAATTATTACTAGCTCAGTCGTAGACAAATTTTGACGAAAAGCTCTCATTAAGTGTTTACAGGTATATCGGTACTTTTTTGGACGTAAATACGATAAAAAAAAGTTTGCAAAATCGTAAATAAAATGAAAAATTTAGTTTTTGGCAAATATCGCGAAGAATAAAAAAAGACATCGAAAAACTAATAGCACCACGTGAATAAAAAAAAAACGGGAAAATTTTACAAAAATTAGTATATAGATCAAATATTTCAAATAAAATGGCTGGTTTAACCCTTTAGTTGTAGTAAAAATCATGCTTCCAACCCCATTTATGATTAAAATTAACGTTTCAGTTTACCGTTAAATATTTTGAAATCAGCTATTAAGAGGTTTCTCGGGGTACTGATTAAGAATCCGATGACAAATTGACAAATTTAAAATGGCAAATTTAATATGACGGCCAGAAAGTGTGTAATTCATTTAATTTCTTCCAGTAATTTAGAATTTTTGTATTTTCAGTAACTGTTCTTTGTACCTGGATGTTTAAATGAAAATACTTTATACTTAAAGCTTAGACTTTTATTTTTGATTTCCCACCTTTAAATATATATTTTTAGTGTTCCGTACGGAACACTTATAAGATCACTTCGGTGTCTGTCTGTCTGTCTGTATGTCTGTCACACCCGATTTTCTCCGAAACTATTTGACATAGAAAGGTGAAATTTGGTAATAATATAGGAATTGATGGCCTCATCAGAGCCATGTAGTTTTGAGAATTAAATTTTGACTTAAGGGGTTAGTTTTGGGGGGTGAAGTCGGAAGTGAAAAAAAAAAATTTACTAGGTCATCGAGTGTGGTATCAAATGAAAGCTTGTGAAAACACGAGTAAAAAATATATATATATAATATTATACTTGCGCGCACTTTTCTTTGTATTATTTTTAAAAATTCGCGAAAAATCGCTGTCCCGGGCCTTATCTCGAAAAGTACTTATCAAAAAAATTTCGAAAAAATTCTGGAATATTCTCCACGGGGTGTACATTGAACGAAAATTATCACGAGTGTATTAACTTTAATAATTTATATGGTACATAAAAAAACAAAAATTTCAAGGTCATCAGATTTCAGTAAAGATTGGAAACAAACTTTGTTGAAAACTCATTTGGGGTGTATTTTGTGAAGTCACTGATCATTTCATACCTCTGTAACAAAATTTTTTTTTAAGCAATCAACGCACGGAACACTAATTGTGCAAGTTTAACTTGCACTTGACCGGTTATTTTCATTTTAAGTTTAAGTTCTATGATTAATAATAAGCAAAAAATACGTTTATCATGAATACTTTTTTAAGAGCAAAATTACCAAAAAAAGAGAGAGTTTTTTTAAAATTTGTAATGATTTTCTAATATCGATTATCCTTTTAACTGTAACTAAAAAAAAATGTCCGACTTTTTTTGACCAATTCGTACTACTTTGAAGGTAAAATTGCCGGCGGCGTACTACAGCAGGCAAATTTTCATGTTTTAAAACTCAATTTTTAAATAACACAGACAATGGTTATTTTTATTTATTTTTATATTGAAACTTAAGATATAATAACGATATATACACAAGGATTTTTTTGTTCAATATTATTTTATTAAATATTTGTAATTTACTGTATGTCCGTTAAAATTATGCAATTTCGTTTTGTTTTACAAATTATGCAGCAACAATAATAAAAACTATTAATATCATCGGAAAGCTGAAAGTAGCGGTGCGCGTAAACTTTCAAATGACTTTTTGAATCTAACTAAATGTAAATAAAATAATTGAATCTCAAAAGATCCATTTAGATATAAGTTTTAAATACGATAACGTAAACCAAAACTAAACTTGTTTTATTAAATTGACCGCAAGACCAAGAACAAAAAAATGTCTTAAATTTATATATATATATATATATATATATATATATATATATATATATATATATATATATATGTGTATATATATATATATATATATATATATGTGTATATATATATATATATATATATATATATATATGTGTATATATATATATATATATATATATATATATATATATATATATATATATATATATATGTACATATACGAGGCTGGTTTGAAAAGTCCGTGCAAAAAAAACTACTTATGTGTTTGGGGTAAACCTTTTTTATTTTTTTCGACATAGTCTCCTTTTAGGCTTATACACTTCGTCCAACGATGTTCTAGTTTGTTGATCCCTTCCGAATAATAGGATTTGTCCAAGTCTATCCATTAGTGTCTGCAATCACCTCCTCGTTTGAATAAAATCTTTGTCCCGCCAGCCATTTCTTCAAATTGGGGAACAAATAGTAGTCCGAGGGAGCCAAGTCTGGAGAATAGGGGGGATGTGAAACGAGTTGGAATCCTATTTCCATTAATTTTTCTGACCACAACTGCTGAGGTGTGTGCTGGTGCGTTGTCGGGATGGAAAAGGACTTTCTTGTGGGCCAATCGCGGGCGTTTTTCTTGCAGCTCGGTTTTCAAACAATCCAATAACGATGAATAATATTCACCTGTAATAGTTTTTACCCCTTTTCCAGATAGTCGATGAGGATTATCCCTTGCGAATCCCAAAAGACAGTCGCCATAACCTTTCCGGCCGAAGGAACGGTCTTCGCCTTTTTTGGTGCAGATTCCCCCTTGGTAACCCATTGTTTAGATTGTTTTGTTTGGTCTCAGGAGTATAGTAATGTATCTATGTTTCATCCCACAGTGACGAAACGATTCTTAAAGTCCTCCAGATTCTTCTGGAACAGCTGCAAACCATCCTTGCAACACTTCACACGATTCCGTTTTTGGTCAAGCGTGAGCAATCGCGGCACCCATCTTGCGGATAGCTTTCTCATGTTCAAATGTTTATGCAAAATATTATGTACCCGTTCAGTCGAGATGCCCACAGCACTAGCAATCTCACGCACCTTAACTCTTCTGTCATCCAACACCATATCATGGATTTGATCAATGATTTCTGGAGTCGTAACCTCCACAGGCCGTCCAGAACGTTCAGCGTCACTTGTGCCCATATGGCCAGTCCGAAAATTTCGAAACCACTTATAAACTGTTCTAATCGAAGGTGCAGAGTCACCATAATGTTTATCAAGCTTCTCTTTAGTCACCTGAGGCGTTTTGCCTTTCATAAAGTAATGTTTAATCACCACACGAAATTCTTTTTCATCCATTTCTTGAAAATCACTCGACTCCATTGATTCACACGAATGCCAAACACAAAGAAATAGACCAATATGGCTGAAACTTGGTGTGCGTTCATTCAAGAGATGCTACTGACTAAACATGACCTCGTTACGCGCCGGTGGTGCCATCTCTCGGACTTTGCATTTTGACTTAAGGGGTTAGTTTTGGGGGGGTGAAGTCGGAAGCGAAAAAAAAATTTTTTTACTAGGTCATCGAGTGTGGTGTCAAATGAAAGCTTGTGAAAAACACGAGTAAAAAATATATATATAATATTATACTTGCGCGCACTTTTCGTTGTGTTATTTTTAAAAATTCGCGAAATATCGCTGTCCCGGGCCTTATCTCGAAAAAGTACTTATCAAAAAATTTCGAAAAAAAAAAAATTCTGGAATATTCTCCACGGGGTGTAGATTGAACGAAAATTATCACGAGTGCATTACCTTTAATAATTTATATGGTATATAAAAAAAAACAAAATTTCAAGGTCATCAGATTTCAGTAAAGATTGGAAACAAACTTTGTTGAAAACTCATTTGGGGTGTGTTTTGTGAAGTCACTGATCATTTTATACCACCGTAAACATAAATTTTGACTTAAGAGGTTCGTTTTGAGGGGTGAAATCGGAAGTGAAAAAATTTTTTTTTTATTAGGTCATCGAGTGTGGTGTCAAATGAAAGCTTGTGAAAACACGAGTAAAAATATATATATATATATATATATATATATATATATATATATATATATATATATATATATATATATATATATAGATATATATATATATATATATATATATATATATATATAATATATATATAATGTACACTTTTCTTCGTATTACTTTTAAAAAATCGCTGTCCCCTACCTTATCTCGAAAAAATACTGATCAAAAAATTTTGAAAAAATTCTGGAATATTCTCCACGGGGTATAGATTGAACGAAAATTATCACGAGTGCATTACCTTTAAACAATTTATTTGGTATATAAAAAAAAACAAAATTTCAAGGTCACCAGTTTTCAGTAAAGATTGGAAACAAACTTTGTTGAAAACTCATTTGGGGGTTGTGTTTTTGTGAAGTCACTGATCATTTTATACCACCCTAACAAAAAATTTTATTTTAAAAACAATCAACGTACGGAACATTAATTGTGCAAGTTCAACTTGCACTTGACCGGTTTTTTTTTAAATTATAGTTAGCAGTCTTAATATTTCTATTCTTAAATATATATATATATATAATATATATATATATATATATATATATAAATATATATATATATATATATATATATATATACAGTCCCTGGCCAAATTATTAGACGCACTGTATTTTTTTTAGTAATTTTACGTTTCTTAAGAGTTTTTATGCAATAATGGTATATTTAAACTACAATATTATTGATTTCTATTTAAAAGAATTGTTGTAGACTACATATTTCTATTTATTTTTAACATATGGCAACACTGTGTTGACAAAGTGATACATGAACGTAAATAAGTACAAACCTGTATCAGTCGCGATCGGAATCGAGTCAGGTACGGACGTGTTTCTGTGACTTTATGGACTGTGATTGTTTGTTTAACAGTGTTATACTACTCAGTTATTAGTTTATTTTGTATGCAGTGTTTTAAAAAAGTAATTGGACTATTTTCATTATGGGTAGAAAAGGCGATCTTTCACCACGTAAAAAAAGCTGAAGTGAAGGCCCTTGTGATTGCGAAAACATTTACAAACCGAGAAATATCACGAAGATGATTGGAGGTTTCTGAAGCTAGTGTACGACGCATAAAAAAGAAAATTGAGTCAGGGAAGGAATTAAGCCCGGAAAGAAAGAAAAGATGCGGTAGAAAACCAATTTTCACTCCACGGTCAGAGAGATGTTTGAAGAAAAATTTGTGTAGAAAACAGATTTGCTACCACAAAGGTAATAAATCACAACTCCAGGATGCTAGCGTATATGCTTCTGAGCGCACTGTTCGAAGAAAATTGAAAGAATTAGATTTTAAGGCCTGTCGCCCCGCCAGGAAGCCCAAGTTAACAGCTGCAATGAAAGCAAAGGGCCTGAAGTGGGCCAAACAATGGCAAGACAAAGATGTGGACTTCCGGAGAATCGGTAAGATACAGCAATTTAATCAATAATTGATACATTATTATCATTTTCAGTTTAAATAAAGCAAATAAACATGGAAGTTTATATATTTTTCCTATTTTTGACAGGTCTGCTTCAGTGACGAAAGCACATTCGAAATTTTGCAGAATAAAGCTCAGTATGTGCGTCGTCGTCATGGAGAAAAGTTTCATCCTGATTGTGTCGTTCCCGACGGTTAAATATCCCACCAAAGTGATGATTTGGTCAGTCATCAGCGGCAAGGGCACTGGACGTCTGTACGTCGTCAAAGCAATAATGAGGCAAGATCAGTACAAAGAAGTATTACAAAATCGGTTGATTCCGCAGCTCAGAGAATGGTTTCCAAATGGGGAACCATTCACTTTCATGCAAGATGGAGCTCCCTGCCACACTGCTCGGTCTGTTAAAGCTTTTTTGGCAGAAAAAAAATATCCCTCTGTTTGGATTGGCCGGGTAATAGCCCATTGAAAATGTGTGGGAGCTGATGAAAAGAGAAGTGGCTAAAGATGTGATTACCAACAAAACCCAGCTCCTAGAAAAGATTATTCATGTGTGGAATCATCATCCTCAAATGCAGGAGACAGTACAATCTTGCATTGATAGCATGCCGCGCAGAATTAAAGCTTTGATAGCGGCTAAAGGTGGCTCAACTAAATATTGACTTTTACTAACATTAATTTCACTTTTCTTTAAAACTTAATAAACTTATGCTTTTCTAAATTAATGCTGTTTTATTTATGTCAAATAAATAGGTAATTGATTGGATAATATAAAAATAAAAACAAATCAATTTAAAATAATATAACGGTACAATATCACTCGGTAATTAATATTTTACATGAAATCTTGCAGTGCGTCTAATAATTTGGCCAGGGACTGTATATATATATATATAATATATATATAATATATATATATATATATATATATATATATATATATATATATAATGTGTGTGTGTGTGTGTGTGTGTGTGTGTGTGTGTGTATACTTTATAGTAAATAAATGCACCTGCAATAATAATAATGGAACTTATCTTACCTTATTCACTGAACCAACATGAAAAACACATAAAACACTCATCAATCAACCTTATTTCTCGAGCACGTACATTGCCGCACATTCATTTACGAGAACACACAGCCCTATCAAATGTTTTTCATCGGTGCATTGTGGCTCGTAACTCATCCAAAACATGAAATGTACAGGAAATGCAGGTGTCAAGAGGAAAGAGGACGTGTGCTGATTCCGAGATAAATAATTACTATTCGATGAGAACGTACTGGTAATATCAAAAAACTGCATTGCGGTGAAGAATTCCACTTCAGTTTATTTTACTATATTCATTATTACAAAATTGGCAACTTCGTTGTTGTTAAGTGCATATATTTTATTTGGGGTTGCCCTGTCATCCCATCTCTTTATATAATTTGTCTGGTAAGACTGGAAATAGTGCCATAATCTCAAAAATTTCATATTTCTCGACTTTATAAACCCTGAATAGAACAAATTACACGATATACTTAAAAGCAACGTCTCTAACGGACTCTCGGATCCCTTTAACTTCTTAAACTACTGATTATAAATAATTTTGTTTGTCGTTTAATAATTACTCTCTACTAAATACTCTTGAAACTATACAAATTTATCATCCCCCTCTCTCTGAAGTCTATATCTCGATCTGTTTAAACGTTATAGTGGCAAAAGTCAGACAAAAAGACTGACCGAATTGGAGACTATGATTATCACGATCTAGAGGGCCTTAAAACTTTAAGAAATGTAATAATTTCTGGGGGTAATTTTTTCCTGAACATAATATTTTTCTTTAGTAAGGAAAGTAAAAACACAAACGACCTGTATAGGTTGGTAAACGACTTGATTACACAGAAAAATTATTCTTAGAAGAAAATACGAAAAATCAGAGAAATGAGAAATTGACGTACGGTAGAACCAATTAAATATGATGGAGGTTACTAACCTTTTTGTTAATTAAAGTATAGACCCATTAGTTATCCTGAAGGAATGAGAAGTGCTATAATTCTTTGAAAATAAAACCACTGAAAATGGTCGAAGTCTATATTTCAGCAACCTACCCACTGTTCTCTCATTTGTTAATCCATCGTGAAGTGCATCATGGCTCATCAGTCAAGCTAGAATCGACAAACTTCAAGAACTTATTTTTGTACTGGCATAACATCGTCAGTTATTGGTACAAGTTATTGTATCTATATATATATAATATATATATATAAATATATATATATATATATATATATATATATATATATATATATATATATATATACGAGGCATGTTTTTTAAGTAAGTACCGTTTTGGAATTAAAAAAAGACGTGCAAAGATATCGCTATAATTTTATTTTTACATGAAAGCCTGTACCTTAATCTACTTTTCTACATAATTTCCGTGAATATTGAGGCACTTGTCATAACGTGGCACCAGTTTTTGAATACCCTCCTCATAAAATTCTGCCGCCTGACTTGTTAACCACTGTATCACAAATGTTTTGACTTCGTTATCGTCTTGAAGACGCTGACCACCCAGGTGCTTCTTCAAGTGCAGGAACAAATGGTAGTCGCTGGGCGCCAGATCAGGGCTGTATGGAGGATGATCTAGAGTTTCCCATTTAAAAAGATTTGATGAGATCTTTGGTCCGATTAGCCACATGTGGACGGGCATTGTCATGCAGCAAAACGATACCCTTACTCAACTTGCCACGTCTTTTGTTCTGGATTGCACGACGCAGATTGTTCAATGTCTCACAATAAGACGCTGCATTGATTGTCTCATTACGAGCAGAAACTCCACTAGCAATACTCCTTTTCTGTCCCAAAAAACTGTGCACATGATTTTGCGGGCAGAAATTGTTTGCTTAAACTTCACTTTTTTGGGTGATGATGAATGTCGCCATTCCATGGATTGTTGTTTCGATTCTGGTGTGACGTAGGCCACCCATGTTTCGTCACCAGTAACAATTTGGTCTAAAAAATGTTCACCTTCATTGTGGTTACCCGCTCAAGGAAAGTCAATGCACTGCCTAAACGTTGGGTTTTGTGCAAATCCGTCAACATTTTTGGAACCCAACGTGAACACAATTCCGATAATTCAAGTTCTCGGTCACAATGCGATACAAAACACTACGAGAATATTGAGGAAAGCAGTCGCACAATGATGAAATTGTAAAGCGTCTGTTTTTCTCTCACCTTTTCGTCCACGTTTTCTGCACCAAATCTTCATTAACGACCGAAGGACGCCCACTCCGTTCTTCATCATGCACATTTGTGCGGCCATCTTTAAATGCTCTCACCCATTTCCTTACCATTCCATCACTCATAATGTTTTGTCCGTAAACTTCACAGATCTCACGATGAATATCGATCGGTTTTACGCCTTTAGCACTAAGAAATCGTATAACAGCCCGTACTTCACAATCGGCGGGACTCACGATTGTCGGAGGCATCTTAAACACTCAGTAAACAACGTATACAATGAAGAATCAGACTGTAATGGCGTCAGTGCGTAGACATGAGATGTAGGTTACCAGCGCGCATGCGCGGAACGCCGACCGTATCGCTGCGGCGGCGGAATCGCAAAACGGTACTTACTTAAAAAACATGCCTCGTATATATATATATATATATATATATATATATATATATATATATATATATATATATATATATATATATATATATATATGATTCTATGCTTTTTTCTATTTCTTAGGATTTTGGTTCTACTTATTAAAACAACTTATTTTATTTTATTTAGTCTTTACTGACGTTTCGCCCATTTTTTTGTGGGCATTCTCAAAGTATCTAAACATTTTTTAAAAAGTTTCAGGACACATTTTAAGATTTAAAATTAAAAATAAAAATTTTGGTACAATTCACGTCACGCTATAAAAACAGTTTACACAGTTTTTTTTATATAATAAATAATTTAAAATTATCTACGCTAATTATACTGTTTTTAAAAATTAATACAAAAAATATTTACTGAAATATTTGATTTGGTATATGGTACGTACCTAATAAACTCAGTATTTTTCATACGCAGGTCGTTGTTGATCGAAATATTGGATGTTTACTTGTTTGTAAAGGTGAGATTAAAATAAATCGTGCCTTTGGTTTAAAAAATTTTTTTTTTTTGTATGTGAAATGTGTCCTGAAATTTTTTTAAAATTTTTTAGATACCTTGAGAATGCCCCCCAAAAAATGGGCGAAACGTCAGTAAAGACTAAATAAAATAAAATAAGTTGTTTTAATAAGTAGAACCAAAATCCTAAGAAATAGAAAAAAGCAGAGAATCATATATATATCGAGAAAGTTCAAGAAAAAAGAAATTATATATATATATATATATATATATATATATATATATATATATATATATATATATATATATATATATATATATAAAGGGTGATTCATTTAGAGGTACTTTTTGTGATGGGGATTTAATTGCAGATTGCGCTTGCGTCGTGTCAACTGAAGTGGCATTTCCTGTTCAGTAGTGTTTGACAATTCATAATGGAAAGACTTAGCCCGGCACAGCGTCTACAAATTGTTCAACTTTATTACGAAAAATGGGCGTTCTACGAGGAATGTGTATCGGACGCTTAGAGCAACTTATGGTCCACATAATCGCCTACCGAACGCACAATTCGCTCTACCATCAATAAGTTTGAGACCCCAATTTTCATTATTGGATAATGCTCGACCGAATAGACCACATCCAGCACGTAGTGAAGAAAATATAGGGGCGGTAGCGGAGAGTGTATGCGAAGACCGTGAAGTGTCGATTCGTCGCCGTTTTCAACAGCTTGGCCTGTCATATTCAACAACTTGGCGTATTTTACGTAAGGATCTTTCTTTAAAAGCATACAAAATTCAACTAGTGCAACAACTGAAGCCGACCGACCTTCCGAATCGTTTCCGTTTTAGTCGTTGGGCTCTTGACAAGCTTGCAGAAGATCCACTGTTTTCGAGAAAAATTTTGTTCACCGATGAGGCCCATTTTTGCTTAATGGGTTCGTGAATAAACAAATGCCCGTATTTGGGGTGATGAACAACCTGAAGAGGTTCAAGAGCTGCCATTAAATCCAGAAAAAACAACTGTTTGGTGTGGTTTATGGGCCGGTGGAATAATCGGTCCATATTTCTTCAAAACAGAGGCGGCCGGAATGTTACTGTGAATGGTGACCATTATCGCGCCATGATAACAGACTATTTGATGCCAGAAATTGAAGCCCGTGGTCTCGACGAAATTTGGTTCCAACAAGATGGCGCCACTTGCCATACAGCCCGTGAAACCATGGCTTTACTGCGAGAGCAACTCGGCGAACAGATCATTTCACCCTTTGGACCAGTAAATTGGCCGGCTAGATCATGTGACATCACACCTCTTGACTTTTTCCTTTGGGGCTATGTAAAGTCCAAAGTCTACATGGATAAGCCAGCTACAATTGAGGCATTGGAGGCCAATATTACTCGAGTCATTGGCCAAATACCACTCGAAATACTCACACGCGTCATTGAAAATTGGAACTTCAGAATGGACGTTGTTAACCGTAGTCGCGGACAACATTTGAAAGAAATTATCTTTAAGAAATAATTGTAAAGAATGATTCTTTTATATGATAATAAAGATTATAAAATAAAATTGTTTTTATTCATTTTTTTTTTATTTAAAAAAAAGTACCTCTAAATGAATCACCCTTTTATATATATATATATATATATATATATATATATATATATATATATATATATATATATATATATATATATATATGTATATATACATATATATATATATATATATATATATATATATATATATATATATATATATATATATATACATATATATATATATATATATATATATATATATATATATATATATATATATATATATATATATATATATATATAGATAGATCACTTTAGTGTTACATAAGTCGCGTCGGTCACACTTCGTGTCAGTTGAAAGCTAACATTTGACAGTAGTAGGCTTGCAAAAACGGTTGAAATTTCGTCTACTAAGAGTTAATTTAGAGTGGTTTGAAGAAGAGGGAAACTTCTGCAAAAATTCGCTTCCATCTTGATGTCAAAGGTACTCCTCGCACTGGTCGTCCAAAGCCAGAAGAAAAAGTTGATGGAATTTTGACAAAAGTTGAGCAAGACGGGCATGTATGTAAGTAGCCATGATATCGCCAAACAATAAACATCAATCACGAAATAGTTTTTAAACCATCTGGGGAAAGCTGGCTACAAGGAGAAGCTCGATGTTTGAGTGCCTCATAATTTTGAAGCTGAAAAATGTACTTGTTTTCCATCTGAGAGTCTCTTCTAAAACGTAACGAAATCGAGCTATTTCTGAAACGGTTGATCACGGACGATGAATAGTGGATCACGAACGACAATAATGTGAGAAAAAGATCGTAATCCAAAAGGATAAAGCTTACCAAACGAAGGCAAAGCACGAATTGATGCTAAAAGAGGTGATGTTGTGTATTTGGTGGGAATAAAATGGAATCGTCCATCATGAGCTGCTGTAGCCTGACTAAATGATTGATTCTGTACTCTACTGTCGGCAATTGAGAAGATTGAAGCAAACGATTGAAAAAAAATCGGTCGGCTTCCAAACATGACTCCATACAACACAGATATTTGATGACTCGACAAAAATTGAGGGAATTTCGCTGGGAAGTTCTAATGCACTACCTTATAGCCCGAACCCTGCACTATCAGACTACCAGTTATTTCGTTTTCTGGAGAACTTCCTGAATGGTGTTACGTTTTTTAAAAGAGGCCTGTTAAAATTACTTACTGTTAAATCACAATTACACAATCACAGAAACCATTGTAGTTCGACAATGACGGGATTATGGATGGTGTTGGCCAGAAAAATGGCAGAAGGCTATAGAAACAAAATGGCACATATTTGGTTTAATAAAGTTCTATCAAAATATAAAAACAATTGTCTCAATTTTGACTTTAAAGGTCAGTATGTAGAGAAGAAAAATATGTTTCACAATGTATGCACAATGTTGGCCAGTGTTGTTTCGGCTGGTACGTCATGGACTTTTTGCAAAACTCTGATTTCGCTTTATCAAGGCTTATTGATCGCTCGTCGATTGTAAACAAGTTTATCGTCGACCAGCGATCAGTAAACATTGATAATGCCCAATGAGAGTTTGGTAAAAAATCCTGTGACTTACCTCTCAAAATAACATATATACATAATATATATATATATATATATATATATATATATATATATATATATATATATATATATATGTATATTGATTAAAATCAGGACTTGTCCCTAGCATTTATATGGCCCATAATCAACGTCTTGGGTTCAATTGAAACATAAGGAATTATAAGGCCTGTTAAAAATTGCTATGTAGACACCAAAATATCACAAATTCATGGGAAATATGTATGAAAAAAATAATTTACTTGATATCTTTTAAATACATTTGTATTTTCTTTTTTATCTGAGATTAGATGATAGTCAATGTTATTTCGGACACCCCGTACATACAAGTAATATAACGAATTATTGAAAAAATAACTTACTAAAAGGGAACAAAAAAAAAATATTTCTAATTTTCTTAATGGACGACCGGCTTCTTATTCGGCATTATGTTTTTATCGAATTATTAAACAGGTGTTGTTCTGCCGACCCATTTTTATTTTTATCTATCTGCTGATCAAAATAACACCGGTGTTGGTTAGCGCCATAAAAGTAAAACGTATTCGTTAATTAACAATAAACGTAAAAGGTGAATAACATATTATTTTGACATTAAAAAAAATGTGACATCATAATAAGATACGGTCTATATTAATTAGGTCGTCTCTTTCACATCCTTTTAAAAACTACTTTTTCTGTGTGACAGGAAACGTTAAAAAACATTGAAAAATATTTTATTTTTTACGTTACACATGTATAATGATAACACAGCCCCACAAAAAAAAAGTGGGGTATACTTTTGATGCGATATATCAGATCCGTAGTATTTTTGCCCGCTGATCACGAATCTGACGTCAGAATATCGCCATCACATCTCAAATTTTTTCTAACCTCAAAATATAGGTAAAAATTAGTAAAAATTAAGAAAAAATATACTCCTAAAAAATTGATTCAAGCTTTGTTCATGAATCCAAAGATGTATTAATATGTATTCGGACACGCTAAGCTAATATTCATCGGTTGGATTGAGCCATACAGTTCTGTTTTCTTTCTAACCTCAATAAATCAAACAGATATAGTGCTTCTCGAATGCAAAAAACGAATTCAAATTAAAATTCAACCGATCCTTACCAAATTTGGTACACGGGGATTTTTTGGGTCGCTGATCACGAATCTGAGGTTGGATTTGCAAAATTCAAGATGGCAGATGTTTTCGCGCCATTTTGACCGCCGAGAAAATTCATCGGTCGATTTTTATTCTTCTACCTGCATCCAGGGCACCTCCACGTGGTGACGGTGGGCAACGGTGTTACTCCACTAGCCTGCAGAGTTCCTGGATAACGGCTTAGATGCCGTCATGGCAGGTAGAAGAAAGAAAATTACGATGCAGGGACTCAGAAACCCAGTATCGGCGGTTGGTCAGGGTGGGAAAGCGGGCCCGCAGCCGTCGTTCTTCACCCAGCGACCGTAGCTCTTCATGTGTGGGTGACTTGGCTCATGTAGAGTATAATGCTACAAGAAAAACGGTCTCACGGTACAAAGACTTTTCATAAGTGCGATAAAAACAGTGATTCATTTTGTTATATTTGCTGTCAACACGTATTGAGTAAAATGGGGTCACCGATAACGGATAAGATTAAAACCTTATATAAGGATTGGGTTCCCCACATCATTTGCAGTTCTTGCAAAATAATATTATACATCAATAAGAAGGCGATTAAATATTCCAGACCAGCAATATGGAATACACCATACAGTGAAAATGATTGCTACTTTTGTATGAATGTTGTATCTAAGCATAACCGAAAAAATAAAAGCACTATTACTTATAACGATGTTTCGACAGTAACAAGACCAACTAAACTAATTCCGCCTCCTGAACCACTTGATGCTGATGTTTTGGAAACAAATGATTTCACCTTATCAGTTCATGCCGAAAACATTGAGACTGTCGAAAAAGATTCAAACACTGTTACTAATGAATGTTCTAGTGACAACCTATCATATACTAGTGACACAGATAAAGAATTTCTACCATACAACCGTAAACCAGAACCAATATCGTATCACAGTCAGAACTTAGTGATCTAGTCAGAGATTTAGGCTTATCCAAAGATGGTTCAGAGCATCTTGCTTCCTTTTTAAAGAAAAGACATTTACTTTAGCCAGAAGCTACGATTTCTTATTATAGAAACAGAGATGAAGAATTTCGAAAATATTTCACAATGGACGAGGAATTGTCACTTTCATATTGTACCGATGTAAAAGGTCTAATGGATGAATTTAAAATAACTCATACGATCCTGAAGAATGGAGACTGTTCATTGATTCTTCTAAACGGAGCATTAAGGCAGTTTTGCTGCATAATACCAACGTTTACGCTCCCATTCCGATTGCTCATTCCACAGTTATGGAAGAGCAATATGAAAAAATGAAGCAGCTTTTGATAAAAATAAAATATGCTGATCATAACTGGAAAATTTGTGGAGATCTGAAAATTGTAACAATATTGCTTGGCCAACAGTCAGGGTTTACACTTTATCCCTGTTATAAATGTCTGTGGAATAGCAGAGACAGGGAACGTCATTATAAGAAAAAAATTTAGCCAACAAGAGAATCGTTCACTCCTGGTGAAAATAATGTATTGTTTCCACCATTGGTAGATCCAGGAAAAGTTCTTATTCCCCCGCTTCACATTAAGCTTGGACTTATGAAGCAATTCACGAGAGCATTAGATACAAACGGCCCATGTTTCAAATATTTGCATAAAAAATTTCCGAAATTTTCTGAAGCTAAAATTAAGGCAGGCGTATTTGACGGGCCACAAATAAGAAAATTGTTTCAAGATTCATTATTTGTTACTAAAATGAATAAAGTTGAAAAAGCTGCTTGGCTTGTTTTAAAGAAGTCGCAACAAACTTTTTGGGAAATAATAAAAGTCCTAAGTACAAAGAAATAGTCGAGAAAATGGTAAAAAAATTTTCAAACATTAGGTTGCTTAATGAATCTAAAATTACATTTCCTGGACTCCCACATCGATGATTTCCCAGATGATCTTGGTGACTACAGTGAGGAGCAAGGGGAACGTTTTCACCAAGATCTGAAAATCATAGAAAATCGGTATCAAGGACGATGGGATGACCATATGCTAGCGGACTATTGCTGGTCGCTAAAAAAGAGAAACAAGTCCTCAAAAGTGTTTGGGCAGACAGCCTTTGAATAGGTCATTCGCGGAAAAAAAGAACAAGATACAGCCAAAAAAAAGGAAAGTTAGGCGCGGGTCTAACCTTCGCAATTCTAGGGCTTAAGGGTCTACTATTTGAGAGTATATGGTTTAAAAGTCCTGGTTTTGAGTTTATTGGGTCTCATTTTTAAAGTTACAGGGTTATTTAGGTCTATTTTTTTGAGGTTACAGGGTGTGGGAGTCTAAGGTTTCAGGGTTTAGGGTTTAAGAGTATCAGGTTTGAGGATTCCCCAACTGTATACCAAATTTGGTAGGAATCGGTTGGTTTTCAAAAATTTTGTCCGCCATCTTGGATCCACCATTTTGAATCCGACCTCAGATTCATGATCAGCAACCCAAAAAACCCCTGTGTACCAAATTTGGTAAGAAATCTGTTGAATTTTAATTTGAATTCGTTTTTGCATTCGAGAAGCACTATAACTGTCTGATTTATTGAGGTTAGAAAGAAAACAGAACTGTTTTTGGCTTAATCCAACCGATGAATATTAGCTTAGCGTATCCGAATACATATTAATACATCTTTGGATTCATGAAAAAAGCTTGAATCAATTTTTTAGGAGTATAATTTTTCTTAATTTTACTAATTTTTACCTATTTTTTGAGGTTAGAAAAAAATTGAGATGTGATGGCGATATTCTGACGTCAGATTCGTGATCAGCGGGCAAAAATACTACGGATCTGATATATCGCATCAAAAGTATACCCCCCACTTTTTTTTTTGTGGGGCTGTGTAAGTTTATGTTTCACTTTTTATCTGTATCTTCAAGGTACCTACTTTGATTTCAAATCAGTTCGAGTCTTGAATTCAAAAATACATCATTCTTAATTAATTATGAGAAACAACAAAAACCTACAAGGTTTTAAATGTTAAAATGAAAAATTTCTAAACGTTATTTTCATTAAGTACAGAGCAATTGCGACTCGAACTTGTACTCTTATTTACATAAAAATATTCTTAAAATTTTTTATTTTTAGCTTTTTTTAATATTTCTAGAAATATAGCCGGAACAGTAGTCACTTTTACCCAGCAATCCTCCCGACTAGGCACAGTTATCGATGCAAATCAGGGATGATCGCGGCCTCACCCCCGCTAACACCCTCGCGTTA
>CM032453.1:2072070-2150304 GCA_019049505.1 Pachyrhynchus sulphureomaculatus | reverse complement strand
GGGCCATATGACAGTTGGTGATAATATTGAATTCTTCTGGATATTTTAGAAGATGCTGATTGATAACCTTTTTCATAACTTTCGATATTATCGAAAGCAGTGCAGTCGGTAGTTGATTGGCAAGGTCTTCTTGCCTTTTTTAGGTATCGGCTGAACTGTAGCGCATTTCCAGCAAGAAGGAATTCTGTAGGACAGGTTGAAAAGTCTACAGAAAACTGATGTTAATTCGCTCGCGCCGTTTTGGAGTTCTATAGCAAGTCTGAAGACAATATCGGGCATCCTTGACTGCACTATGGGAATAGTGGGTGATGTTTTTCCTCAGAAATTGATAGTAGATTATAACGCAAAGGTATTTTTTCTGTCAAAGCTATGTGATTCTATGAAAAATAAAAATATTTTCTACTCTTTACGAGTATGTATTCAATGTTTAAGAAACAAAAAACACTTGATATCTAGAATTTCGATATGTTGTTTTGGAAACCTATTAAACTTTAGTAGATTAAACGAAATTGGAGATGAATAATGTTGTATTGTTAAATACTTAATAATTGTGCTACCAGTGAACTAATAATTTATCTTCAGAAACTTAGGTAAAAATATTTTAGTTTTTCAAAATGTTGCAACTAAACCTTGTCTTGACGTTGTATGTTAAGTGATGTCATATTACTGCTGAACAAAAAAATACACACATCTTTGTTAGCTCTTGACAAGGTTTTTCATAAAAAGGTAAAACTAGGGTCCTTGGAATGTGCAGTGTTTTACAAAAAAAAAAATGAAATTTCCAAAATGTTGACCAACAATTGTAGTGTTGTAAATTATCATTTGCAATCACTTCTGGAAGGCTATAAATACCGTAAAGTATGCCTAAAATGAGGAGTTCAGTATCGTCATTTTGAAAAGTAATAATAAAGTTGCGTTCGTACTAACAGATAACCTTAACGTCATGCTGTTGATTAATTACACTGAACAATAGAGGATAACTAATGCAATCGTAAGCGAAACGTAGGAAATTTACTCTAAATTATCACAGTCTAATCCCAAAAATCACGATTCCTCATAAAACCAAAACCGTGAGAGCTTCCAAAATATTTTATTTTAAAAGAGAGTGAGCTCCTAGGAATTTCTTGAATTTTTGATCGTAATGGAACTAATAATACAGAGCCGCTACAGCCTGAAGATCTAGTACGACTTTACGAAAGAGATCTACCGTACGTCATCAAAAGCATAGAAAATATTTATTCAAAAAGGACTCCCACTTTCTTGGCACGATAACGTTAGAACAAAATGAGATATCAATTTCAAACTTGGTATATATATATATATATATATATATATATATATTATATATATATATATATATATATATATACACCATTATCTCACCTTATCTCCCATCATCTAGGCTTATCTCGACTTATCTCGCAATATTTCTCTGTATCTCCCATTATTTCTCCTTATCTCCCATTATCTCACCATAACTCCCATTACTTAGACTTATTTCTGCTTATCTCCCATTATTTATACTTATCTCCCATTATTTATACCTATCTCCCATTATCTCACCTTATCTCCCATTATCTAGGCTTATATCGAATTATATAAAACATATCCTATGTATAAATTTATAAAAAACACGTAAATCGGATAAGTGGTTCTCAAGTGATAAGCGCACTAACAGATAGACAGAGAGACGTTGTATTTTATATATATTATATTCTTTGCAACATGATTTTGTTCCATATTTAATGGTTTAGGCAGTATATTGCAAGAGAGAACGCGCTAACGGTTGCCTTTTTTCGACTTTATTGACTGTTATCGTCACTGCTTATTCCTTATGTTACCTAACGCGATAAAATATATCCTGTAACCTGGCCAGAGAAAATATGTATGTTTTAAAAAAAAAGTACGTAACGTACTAACGAAGAGACAGACAGACAGAGAGACGTTGAATTTTATATATATTATAGATAGATAACCTGGCCAAAGAATATATGTATGTTTTAAACAAAAGCACGTAAATCGGATAAGTGGTTCTCTAGTGATAAGCGCACTTACGGACAGACAGACAGAGAGACGCTGCATTTTATATATATTATATAGATTATTATTATATAACCTGGCCAAAGAATATATGTATGAATTTAAAAAAAGACACGTTAATTGGATAAGTGGTTCTCGCGTGATAAACGCACTAATGGACAGACAGAGAGACATTGCATTTTATATATATTATAGATTATAGATTATAGATATTCTCTGCTACATAATATTGTTCCATATTTAATGGTTTAGGCTGTGTATTGCAAGGAATACGCTAGCGGCAAACTTTTTCCGACTTCATTCACTATTATCGTCACTGCTCATTCCCTATGCTACCTATCGTAATAAAATATAGCCTATAACCTGGCCAGAGAACGCATGTATGTTTTAAAAAAAAAAGTACGTAAATCGGAACACTTAATGAGGGGATGGAGCCTATAATTTTTGAGCGATGTTGCATAAGGCAAAGAAGGTGAGGGTCAATAAATTTTGTATGGCAATCTTCCTGGTTTATTGTTGAGATAATAAATATTTACAATAAAACAAAAAAAGTGGCGAAAGGTATGGAGGAGGAGATTAGAAGAGTTATTTCGTATATATAACCTTATATGTACTTTTTTAAGGTTTTCGGAGTCGACAAATTCAAAAATTAGGTTTAGTTTTTTTTTTTTTTTCTAATATTAACCCAAAAATATAGAATTTTAATAATTTATTTAGCGTTTTCGGTTGATGGGGTGGGGGGTGGGCTGTTAGAGAGGTTGATATATATATATATATATATATATATATATATATATATATATATATATATATATATATATATATATGTATGTATGTATGTATGTATGTATGTATGTCAATGCTGTCAAGACCTGGACCTGCGTATTGAGGATAGATATTTTTAAAAAAGCCGAGTTAAGAACGTTAATTCGGATGGAAAAAACAGCGGATATCAATAATTTATAAGTATCAAAATTCAAAGAAACTCTGTTGTAAGCATCACTGGTTGTTATTTTTTTAGTATGTTCTTGGGACAATAAAGCTTAAGCCTCGTCTTAACCATAAAAAATTTACTTTCCTGCAATTGGTGTAGATTAGATTCTCATTCAACAGAGAACTAGTAGTGTTTCCTACCTTCCAGGTCCTGAAGATGATGTACGATTTGGCATCGAAAGTTCTATATTAGAATAAAACTACAGTTACTAAGAATTTTAACACCTTTTTGTTCACTCTGTAATCCTAAGGGCTATCCTTAAGTTAAATCCTTCTTGGTTATATCTATATATACATATATATATATATTATATATATATATATATATATATATATATATATGTATATATATATATATATATATATATATATATATATATATATATATATATACATACTCATTTTCTGTTGAGTTTTTTAGCTATTAGTTTTTACCCAGTTGCGTCTATTTTACAATTAAGAGTAAATAAATTGACTTTATGTTTTTTTTTAAAGCCAATAATCACTAACACTTACAACCAATATTGATCGTTCCTATATGGTATCAAATATTTTTTTACAAATTGGCTTCAATGTCAGAGACATATGTGCAGTAAATAAAGTTATATGTATTAGCATTATGCATACATTACTACCGAATTACGTATCGAAAACATTACTTTAAAAAATAAATGGCAAAGAAAATTTATGCTCCCGATCCAACTCATTAAATTCCTCAAAAAACTACCTATAAATCTTCGTTACCGTTGGCGGAGCGTGTATTCGCTCGATTTTTCACAAAGCAATCTCTCGAATGAATATTCACAAACACACATTTCTGATTTATGCGAGCCCATATGGGAGCGAGAGAAAAAAAATGTTGTGAAACATACACGTTGCGAGTGCTTATGGGGTTAAGTTAGGATCGTAATAAGCTTAATTGTTCAAATATAGGAATCGGTTTTTTAAAATAAATTATGAGAATTATAGTGTTGTCAGAAAAATCGCAAATAATCGTCGAACAAACTGGGACATATTTGGTTTAATAAAATTCTTTCAAAATATAGAAGCTATTGTCTCAATTTTTACTTTAAAAGGCTTACTAATTCCTCGACAACCTTATATATGCACTCAGTCCAAAAAGTCTCCATACACCACCTGCTTTCTACACTATTTTTCTAATTAATTGGAACTCTGTTATGTTTAACTAATTAATTGGAACTATGAGAAAACATGTTTAAATTAATATTTGTACCTTAACCAACGAGGATTAGTATTAAAAACAACTACGGAACATTTTATTTAGAAGTTACATCATCGTTATAAAATGTAAACAAAATTAATGACAAAAAAGTCTCCATACACTCAAGAACTGCATTGAAAAAAACACGTTATAATCAGCCGCATTTTATCAAGCTAATGAAAAAACAATTTAAAAAAGCAATAGGACTGGTGTACCCGTACAAACAACTAAACAAAAAAAATTTCATACATTCACTTATATCGGAACTAAAAACTAATAAAATTCAAAATTTTTTCCATAGAAATCATGTAAATATCGCTTTCCGTACAAATAACACATTATCTCGACATATTAAAAATAATAAAAGTAAACCAAAAAAAGAAAATAAATCAGAGGTTACGAATTATGCTGTGGCACTTGCAATAAAACGTATATAGGACAAACAGGCAGACCTTTTCATAAAAGAATAAACGAACATAAACAAAGCTTTAGAATGAAAAATAACAAATCTCATTACGCTAAACATTTAACAGAGGAAAATCATACATTCAATGAAGATTTCAAAATTTTGCATAACGGAAAGAAAGGAAAATTACTGAATTGTTTAGAGCAGGAAGAAATTAATCAGAAAAAATCCTCAGGTCTATTACTCAACGATCAATTAGATGGGGGAGGGTCTCCTTTATTCAACTTGTTCTAGGTATTAAGGTAAATATTTTTAATGAATTTAGTACTTGTAATTAGGTAAACTATATATTCTGAAACATACTTTGTTAGTTAATTTACATCGTGCTCCAGAAGAAGACACAATTGTCAGCAATAATAAACATAAGTGGTGATCTTAAACGTTTGTTTAAACTTTATTCCTAGTTTTTATCAAGCTATCTATTGCTCGCTAAACTGAAAACAAATGAATAATTTTCGGCCATACTTTATAATCTGTCACTTGTTGCTAGTAATTTTGCAGTGGGTTTTCAGAGTAGTATTAAAAATGAGCGAGAGAAATTGTAAAATTCCATTTCAAGTTTGAAAGATCATAATTGATTTGTGGAAAGATGGAAAAATCGTACAGAAATATAGGAAACATTGTTAAAAAGTCGCATGCTACTCTTCAATCCATTGTAAACCAGTAGAAATCAAGAGGTTCCTATAAAATTCGACCACGCTCCGGTCGTCCCAAGAAACTGACTCCATGTGAAGAGGCCAGTGTTATTAGACAAATAATTATAGATCCCAAGAAAAGTGCACCAAAATTAAAAGAAGAAGTACAGGAAGTATTTTCGAAAAATGTTTGATGATGATGATGATGTTTGGGGGATCGGGCGCATCGACATCTTAGGTTATTTGGCGTCCTAATTTTCTTTTAGATTTCTATTTCCAGTTCTTTGAGATAGTTTCGAATTTTATTTTTGTTTAATTGATACGTGTTTATTATTTGCGTTAGTGTAGAAGGAATATTGTGCTTTATTCTTATGTTTGCTAAATGTTCTGCTTCAAAAATACGAGGCATGTTTTTTAAGTAAGTACCGTTTTGGAATTAAAAAAAGACGTGCAAAGATATCGCTATAATTTTATTTTTACATGAAAGCCTGTACCTTAATCTACTTTTCTACATAATTTCCGTGAATATTGAGGCACTTGTCATAACGTGGCACCAGTTTTTGAATACCTTCCTCATAAAATTCTGCCGCCTGACTTGTTAACCACTGTATCACAAATGTTTTGACTTCGTTATCGTCTTGAAGACGCTGACCACCCAGGTGCTTCTTCAAGTGCAGGAACAAATGGTAGTCGCTGGGCGCCAGATCAGGGCTGTATGGAGGATGATCTAGAGTTTCCCATTTAAAAGATTTGATGAGATCTTTGGTCCGATTAGCCACATGTGGACGGGCATTGTCATGCAGCAAAACGATACCCTTACTCAACTTGCCACGTCTTTTGTTCTGGATTGCACGACGCAGATTGTTCAATGTCTCACAATAAGACGCTGCATTGATTGTCTCATTACGAGGCAGAAACTCCACTAGCAATACTCCTTTTCTGTCCCAAAAAACTGTGCACATGATTTTGCGGGCAGAAATTGTTTGCTTAAACTTCACTTTTTTGGGTGATGATGAATGTCGCCATTCCATGGATTGTTGTTTCGATTCTGGTGTGACGTAGGCCACCCATGTTTCGTCACCAGTAACAATTTGGTCTAAAAAATGTTCACCTTCATTGTGGTACCGCTCAAGGAAAGTCAATGCACTGCCTAAACGTTGGGTTTTGTGCAAATCCGTCAACATTTTTGGAACCCAACGTGAACACAATTTCCGGTAATTCAAGTTCTCGGTCACAATGCGATACAAAACACTACGAGAATATTGAGGAAAGCAGTCGCACAATGATGAAATTGTAAAGCGTCTGTTTTCTCTCACCTTTTCGTCCACTTTCTGCACCAAATCTTCATTAACGACCGAAGGACGCCCACTCCGTTCTTCATCATGCACATTTGTGCGGCCATCTTTAAATGCTCTCACCCATTTCCTTACCATTCCATCACTCATAATGTTTTGTCCGTAAACTTCACAGATCTCACGATGAATATCGATCGGTTTTACGCCTTTAGCACTAAGAAATCGTATAACAGCCCGTACTTCACAATCGGCGGGACTCACGATTGTCGGAGGCATCTTAAACACTCAGTAAACAACGTATACAATGAAGAATCAGACTGTAATGACGTCAGTGCGTAGATATGAGATGTAGGTTACCAGCGCGCATGCGCGGAACGCCGACCGTATCGCTGCGGCGGCGGAATCGCAAAACGGTACTTACTTAAAAAACATGCCTCGTATGTTTAACTGTTAGCGTAGAGTTACGTCTTGTACATAAAGGCTTTGGTTCATTTTTTAAAATGTAGGAGTGGTCTGGTATATGTGACCAGTAGCCAGTCTTCTTAGCATGGTGTTCTCAACTCTATTCAGATTTTGAATGTGGAGTGGGGGGTACACTAGTGGTTTTATTTCCCAGAGCTTGTTATTGTATTCTTCTAGATCCCATTCCAGTTGGAACAAATTTCTGTTTATAATAATTAGACTGTTTTGGAAGTCGCTTGGGTGATTTTCCCCTGTTATGAGAATTCCGTTATTAATGGCTTTTTTAGCTTCTTGATCAGCTTTGTTGTTACCCTTTATCTCCATGTGGCTAGGGATCCAGGTGTATGCAATTATTCTATTTCTTGATTTTGCAATGTATAGAAAATCTGTGATTTGCCTTAGATATGCATGGCTAGGATTATTTGTTATGACGGTTTTCAGCGCACTTAGCGAGTCTGACACTATTAAGGAGTTTTTGTTGTCTTTAATATTAATAGCGTATCTGGTTGCTTCTTTTATTGCTAGTAATTCCGCTGTGAAGATAGTGTTGTGTTGAGATAGTTTGAAGTTTTTTGAATAGCTATTCTGCACAATTGCTGCTCCAACCCCTTTTTCTGTCTTAGAACCATCCGTGTATATTATTGAGTATTTGGAGTAACACATGTGTAGTCTTTCGAGAACTTTGGATTTTATTTCAGAATGATTTAGATCCTTCACATTTGGTGTATGGAGGTGAAGGTCTACTGATGGTTTTGGTGATAACCATGGAGGGAAAGTGTGCCAGAGAGGATAGTCAAAAGCTGGTGATGTGGGATTATGAAGAGTCATAAATTTATTTATTCTATTTGAGATTGACATATGTGGAGATGCATGATTAGCTCGATGTGAGTTTGGCAAATTTAATGAATATTTTAAAAGTTGCCTTTGTAGTGTCGATGTGTAAAACTTCATTAGAGATAGTTGTCTATCTAGATGCAGAGGTGGAATGAATGATGTGCATTGGAGACTAGGGATTGGTGTAGTTCTAAATTCTCCCATTGCCAATCTCAAGGCCCGATTTTGGATGGTGTTTAATGACTTTTTGGCACTTGGACTAGCTGCGTCATATATGTCTCCGTACCTTAGTTTTGAGAGTATCAGTGATTTGTAGAGTTTAATTAGTGAGGGGAAGTCTGCTCCCCATTGTGTACTAGCAATGGTTCTGAGGATGTTTAGGTCTTGGGTAGTACGGATTTTAAGTTGCTTAATGTGTGGGAGCCAATTTAGTTTATTGTCAAACGTCAATCCTAGGATATTTACTGTAGTAGTGGTTGGGATGGTTTCGTTTTCTATCGTTAATGGGTTGACTTTAGGACAGCTTCTGATTTTACAGAAAATGTATGGCACTGGATTTTGTTGGAGAAAAGGAAAGACCATGGCTTTTGGCCGAAAAATGTTTGTTCACAAACAGTGGCAAATTGTTTACACAGGGCAGGCTGTAAGGGGTGTGCAGCCAGGAAGCCGTTTATTTCGGGAACTAATCGCAAAAAAGCGGTTAGCTAGGGACGACGTTACGAAACCTCCTCAATTTTGGGAATCCGTAATCTTTAGTGATGAAACTAAAATTGACCTTTTTGAGTCTGACAGCAGAAATAAAGTTTGGAGAAAGAATAATACCACATTCGATATTAAAAATATTTGTTCCACGGTGAGACAAGGGGGTGGCAGTGTTCTGCTTTAGTGATGCATGTCCACTGGAGGGGTTGGAAATTTATATTTTATTAATGGTACCGTGGATCAGGATGTTTATCTGAACATTTTTGAGAGAATTTAAGAGAAAGTGTCCAAAAATTAGCATTCGAAAAAAGATACATTTTCCAACAGGACGATGATCCGAAACATACCGTAAACTTGGTGCGGAAATGGATGATTCATAATGTGCGATAGCAGCTTCATACTGCTCCGATGTTAACCCCATCGAGCATTTATGGGAGGAACTTAAACCGCGCGTTCGCAAACATAATGTTTCAGATAGAGGAGAATTAAAAAACAGAATATTGAACGAATGGGAGAATATGCCAGCAAAAGTTACTAAAAAGCTGGTTGCAAGCATGACAAAAAGGTTACAGGAGATTATCAAGGCCAATGACGGTCCCACTAAATATTAGTCTAAACTAAGTTGTTATTTTCCGTTAAATTCCGTCAAACTATTATTGGTAATTTTTAAGTGTATGAAGACTTTTTTGACATTAATTTTGTTTACATTTTTATAACAATGACGCAACTTCTAAATAAAATTTTTCGTAGTTGTTTTTAATACCAATCCTCGTTGGTTAAGTTTCAAATATCAATTTAAACATGTTTTTTTCATAGTTCCAATTAATTAGTTAAACATAACAGAAAAATATTATAGAAAGCAGGTGGTATATGGAGACTTTTTAGACTGACTGTAGATGTGACTGTTGCCGACCAATTGCTCAAAAACGTGGCCTGTACATATATTTAGGACACAAGATCCAATTGGGAAATGAGAACCCAGATGCGGAAGTCTCCAGACGAACAAGTCTTGGATGTGCAGCACTCGGTAAACTGGGACATATCACGAAGTCACTAGTTGTCCCAATAAATCTTAAAAGAAAAGTCTTTAATAGTTGTATAATGCCTGTTCTTACTTATGGTCTAGAAATTAAGACACTAACTCGCAAGTCAGCTTACAAGCTCCAAATTACTCAAAAGAAGAATAAATGAAAAGAGCCATGCTTGGAATAAGCGTTAGAGAGAAGGAAGAAGTACCGGATGTATTGGAAAAAATAGCACAGCTGAAGTGGTAATGCGCTGGCCACCTTGCGAGACAAGATCCGAAGAGTTGGATTAGTAAAAAATAAATACAAAAAAAAAAATCTGTTTTAGTCTTAGTTAAGCCTCTGAAAATGTAGTTGTACTACCAAATCGCAATAACGCATTTGTAAATCTCTACAAAAAATATATTTAGTATCAGTTAACAACCTTGGTTACTACAGATTGTGAGACGGGGCCTAGCATTATAATTGATGTAGTGAGAGCTGCAATCAAAAAATTGAAGAACGGAAAATCAGCGGGTCCAGATAATTTCAATGCGGAAATTCTTAAAGTCATGAACGATGCAAGAATAGAATGGCTTACTTCTATGCTCAATAATATATACGGCTTTGGAGATATTCCTCGAAGCTGGCTAAAATTTACTTTTATAACGCTAACAAAGAAACCTGGCGCGAAGAAATGCGAGGATTTTAGAATTATTAGTTTCAAGAGTCACGTACTGAAAACCTTTCTGAAGATTATCCACAACAAAATATACAAAAAAATGTGAGGCGCACTTATCCCGTACTCAATTTGGTTTCCGAAATGCGTTGGGTGTTCGTGATGCCCTTTTTACTGTTCAGCTCTTGTTTCAACGCTGCAGAGACGTTAACTGCGACGTGTATGTCTGCTTCATAGACTATCGGAAAGCTTTCGATAGAGTTAAACATGACAAGCTGCTCTTAATATTAAAGTCTATTAACCTGGACGATAAAGACATAAGGGTTATAAATAACATCTATTATAATTAGGCAGCCATCATTAAAATAGATGGACAGTACACAGAGGATGTTGCAATTGAGCGTGGAGTCCGCCGAGGTTGTACCCTGTGTAATATTTATTCGGAAGAAATTATAAGAACGGCATCAGGGAATTCTGGTGAATGGAGAACGTCTGAATAATATAAGATATGCGGACGATACGATTATTTTTGCAGACAGTCTGGAAGGTTTGCGGTCTCTTGTTTCCAATCTGCTAGAAAAAAGTCTTGTGTCTCGGTCTCGAATTTAACATCAAAAAAACGAAATACATGGTTATCAGTAAAAGCCAGATACCATCCTGAGAATTAGTAGTTGAGCAGCAACTAATTGAAAGATTTAGTGACTTCACCATGAATGACCAATGGGATAACTCAGTCGACATAAAAAGACGTATCGAGATGTCAAGATGAACAAAATCTTCAGGAGTCGAGACTTACTACTTAGCAATAAAGTTCGATTATTTTGGTGATATGTCTTCTCAGTGCGCATGCATGGAGTAGAATCTTGGACCTTGACCGACGCCACCATGAGGAGACTTGAGGCCTTTGAAATGTGGTGCTATCGTCGAATATCGAGAATCTCCTGGGTAGACAGAGTAGCAAACGGGGAAGTTTTGAGAAGAATGGGCAAGCAATGCGAAATACCTTTTAGCGTAAAGAAACGAAAACTTGAATACCTGGGACACATAATGAGGAGTGAACAATGCTATGGCCTGCACCAACTAATACTCCAAGGAAAAGTATATGGCAAGAGAGGCCCAGGACGAGGACGAAATTCTTGGCTCCAGAATCTAAGAATGTGGTTTTCCTTAACAACCACAAACCTTTTTCGTGCGACTATTAACAGAGTCACGATGGCTCTTTTCATCGCCAACATACAAAACGAATAGGTACCTTTAGAAGAAGAAGAACAAAGTAAATAAGTTGTTTTATTGTTGCAATTAACATTGTTTTATATCAAATATATTTTTAAGATTCCCGTTCACCTACTAAGTTGCTTAAAAATAAAAACCGAAATATTTATTTAAAATTTTATTAATTATTATTTATTGCTATGTAGAAATCAAACGGAAATAAAGTTTCTTGTTTGATTAATACCGTTTAACATTGAACGTCAAATTCAGGTAATTCCTTCAAATGTCACATATTATGGGCACCAATAAAATCCATAGAGTCAATAAAAAGTTCCGATTACACCTCAACTTTCCCTTATTACTCAAAACTTCCATCTTCTTTCAGTTCATTAAACTCCATAATGTGCTGAAAGTTGAGAATGAGCAAACTCCGAGACTGGGTCACGGTCTAGTTTACACTTCCTCCAGTTCTCTGCTTTAATTTTAAAACGAGAGAGAAACTCATCTCTTAAAAACAGTGTGGAGGGGAGTATTCATGAATGAACTTTGGGGGTTGGGGGATGGAAAATGGCCCTCATTCAGCCGGAGCGCTAACGAACTTTAACGTAGTCGGCTGTGCTTTCGGAGTTCTCGGCTCTGTTTTCTTATTATGCCTCAGGAATATTCCTTATCTTACGTTTTAGCTCAGTTTACGGAAATTATAATTTCTTATTTGGGGTAGGTCAGTGCCTTTTCGAATAAGATCTGCATATATAGGTTTAAAACGTAAAGTAAAATGAATTTAAAATTTAACCTAAAATACGTAAAACTTTTTTAGATTTTTTTTTTAATTAGTTTTGTGTTATGTTATTACTTTTTTTAATTCTACTTATATTTTATAAAAACAATCTTTCAGTTTGATGATGCCTAAAATCATTACTAGCTTAGTCGTAGGCAAATTTTGACGAAAAGCTCTCATTAAGTGTTAACAGGTATATCGATACTTTTTTGGACGCAAAGTACGATAAAAAAAAGTTTGCAAAAACGTAAATAAAATGAAAAATTCGGTTTTTGGCAAATATCTCGAAGAATAAAAAAAGACATCGAAAAACTAATAGCACCACGTGAAAAAACGGGAAATTTTACAAAAATTAGTATATAGATAAAATATTTCAAATAAAATGGCTGGTTTAACTCCTGAAGCTGTAGTGAAAATCATGCTGCCAACCCCATTTATAATTAAATTAACGTTTCAATTAACCGTTAAATATTTTGAAAATTAGCTATTAAGGGGTTTCTCGGGGTACTGATTAAGAATCCGATGACAGATTTCACAAATTCAAAATGGCAGATTCAATATGACGGCCAGAGAGTACGTAATTCATTTAATTTCTTCGAGTAATTTAGAATTTTTGTATTTTCAGTAACTGTTTTCTTGGATATTTAAATGAACTACTTTATACTTAAAGCTTAGACTTTTATCTTTCATTTCCCACCTTTAAATATTTTTTTTTAATTTTAAGTTTAAGTTATATAATTAATAATAAGCAAAAAATACCTTTTTTACTTTTTTAAGAGCAAAATTACAAAAAAGAGAAAGTTTTTTTTAAAATTTATAATGATTTTCTAATATCAAGTATACTTTTAACTGTAACTAAAAAAAATGTCCTACTTTTTTTGGAAAAATTCGTACTGCTTTGAACGTAAAGTTGCCGGCGGCGCATTACAGTAGGCAAATTTTCATGTTTTAGAACACAATTTTTAAATAACACAGACAATGTGGTTATTTTTAATTATTCTTATATTGAAACTTAAGGTATAATAACGATATATGCACAAGGATTTTTTTTTCAATATCATATTTTATTAAATATTTGTAATTTACTGTATGTCCGTTAAAATCATGCAAACAAAAATTTCGTTTTGTTTTGCAAATTATGAAGCAACAAAAATAAAATTATTAATATCATCGGAAAGCTGAAAGTAGCGGTACGCGTAAACTTTCAAATGACTTTTTGAATCCAACTGAATGTAAATAAAATAATTTAATCTGAAAAGATCCATCTAGAAGTCTTGATGATGGTTTAAATACAATAAACCTAAACGTAAACCAAAACTAAACTTGTTTTATTAAATTGACCGCAATATATAATATAATATATATATATATATATATATATATATATATATATATATATATATATATATATATATACATACATATACATATACATATATATATATATATATATATATATATATATATATATATATATATATATATATATATATATATATATATATATATATACATATATACATATATATATATATATATATATATATATATATATATATATATATATATACATATACATATATATATATATACATATACATATATATATATATATATATATATATATATATATATATATACATATATATATATATACATATATATATACATATACATATATATATATACATATATATATATATATATATATATATATATATATATATATATATATATATATAATATATATATATATATATATATATATATATATATATATATATATATATATATATATATATATATATAATACATTAATATTCCGGGTCTAATCTCATTTGGTATTTTCAAGTGCTCTTGCTGCCTCTGCTAGTTGATGCTGTGATCTTATCTGAGTTAGCTTCGAGCGGCATATATATATATATATATATATATATATATATATATATATATATATATATAGCATTATTTTTGGACAGGAGACCCCATGCTCTTCAAAATTGGTTTTATCCAAAAAAATCAAACGCAAATGAGAACTTGAAGCCTCTACTTTCGATTGCTATGTGCCACTTTTTGAAATTCGCAGTGACAGACCCAATACGGCGGCTTAAACTGACAAAGTGTTAGAAAAATTATCGTTCCGAGGTGGTTTTCTCCCTCCAAGTCACTCCAAATCCGTTATAATGAGTTTTGAATGCATAGCAGTATGTTTTTTAGGGTGTTCGGCCACCATATTGTATCCGCCATTTTTGATTTTGGTATTCTGGAATAAAAATCGATCATCGAGTACCCCTGAGTCCTTCAATCATACATTTCCAAAATATTACAACGGATTTGGAGTAACTTGGCTAGAGAAAACCATCTTGGAACAATAATTTTTCTTATACCTTGTCAGTGTAAGCCACCATGTTGATCCGTTATTGTGCATTTCAAAAAGCGCCACACAACAATCGAAACTAGAGGCTTCAAGTTCTCATTAGTACCCCCAGTTGATTTCTTGGTTCAAACCAATTTTGGAGAGCATGGAGTCTCCAGTCCAAAAAGAATGCTCCATATATATACGGTGCCATTCATAAAGTTTGTGCTATATGTGAAAATTTAACTTCGAAATATGTTAGTGCATGTTTTTATGCTAAGGATTACACCCAAATTAGATCATGACATGACATGCCTTGCCTGTCAAATTTGACATTTAAATTTTAAAATGTGAAAAAATCGTATTTTTATTGAAAATATCGAAAAAAGTTATAAAGGAAAAATGATTGTATTGCAGTTTTGCACTTATGTACCAATGTACAAGATTTGATGAAACTGCCTCTTTTCAATTATTTTCCCCTAAAGTGAAAATCAACTATTTTTCCACATAAATTATCTTATGTACTTATTTATTAGTTAATGTTTCTCTACATGTTAAGAAAAAAAAATTAAGCTGAAAAACGAGTTCTGTCAAAATGTTGTAGTTTAACAATGTAATCTTGGTGCAAAGCTGCATAATTTTTATGACAGCTCAACTTCTAAGGTCTAATATAATAAATATTAATGTTGCATAATAAATTTGAGCAAATTTGTAGTTTTTTAAGATTCTTAATTTCTTCTTCAATGTACAAGATAGTTCTTTTATAAATTATATGGCGAACATTCGCGAGAAGCTCTTTCTTAATTTCATATGCAGGTTTTGCGGATAGTTTATTCTAAATGTTTTTTAACATATTTTCAAAAGGTCAAAAACAAGATTTTTAAAAATTGTTACAACGTTTTGTAACGCAATATTGGTGGAAAGAATATACATCCATGTTTTGCTATTAAGTCACACAAAATTATAATATGATAGGCTTTCACGTATCTTTGTTTTGTTCCTTTCTCACATAAACGTCAAACTGACATTAGTTTGTTCACTATTATTTAATGCAATAATAACAGTTTTCTAAATTTTCTCCTTTAATAAAAATGCCAATTAAATTGACTAAGCAAGATAAAATAGAAATAGTTTTGATCGTGGGTGATAACTACAAAATTCAAAGAGAAGCTGCCGTCATTTTTAACCAACAACCGACGGAAAAACTTATAACGCATACAACAGTAGAAAGAATTCTTACCAAGTTTAAAAATACTGGATGTCTGGAGAACAATTTTAAACGCCAACATGAACATTGGGTTACTAATGAGAATGCTGAGTTTGTAGTTATGCAGAGTCTAATTAAAACTCTTAGAACTTCAATTGCCAAAATATCGCACAATGTAGGTTTATCTTATAGTTCAGTTTAAAGAGTGCTTAAGAAAAATAGATTTAAACCTTATAAACCAAAGTTTGTCCACACTCTCAAAGAACAAGATTATGATAGGCGCATGTATTTTTCTTTCTGGCTGCAAAGTAAAACTGAAGGACACCCGTCATTTACAAAGTATATTTTGCTCAGTGATGAATGTACTTAAATTCTAATGGTGTTGTCTCGTCGCAAAATTGTAGATGGTGGGCGGATATCAATCCAAATTTTACAATAGATACAAGAGATCAATATTCCTTTAAAACTAACGTTTTGTGCGGTATTTTTAATAACAGTATTATTGGAAAAACTTAGAGCCGCTGGGTACTCTAAACAACGAACTTTCCAATGAACTGGAAGATTTTAGTTTAGAGGAAAGAATAAAAATGTACTTCCAACAAGATGGAGCACCTAGTCACAGCACCTTGAAAATTAGAAATTGGCTAGACGAAAACTTTTCCGGGAAGTGGATTGGTAGGTTTTCCTATGAAGTACCTTGGCCGCCGCGGTCACCCGATCTTACGCCCTGTGACTTTTATTTGTGAGGGTATTTAAAAAATTTAGTTTATGCTCAGAGACCTTTTGAAAATATCGCACACTTAATATATATATATATATATATATATATATATATATATATATATATATATATATATATATATATATATATAAATATAACAAGGATTTTCTATAGCTGACACTGTCTTCCTCCTCTCAGCCTTTGATTTCATCCGTTTCTATCTTCCCGGTCTCCATCTCCTCCATAGCCTCGTCCATATCGTCTCTCCACGATCGTCTGGGTCTTCCTCTTTTTCTTCTCTCTATAGGGCTCCACTCCGTTATTTTCTTTATCTACCTATTATCTTCGCTTCGTCTTATGTGTCCTTACCATTTTAATCGTTTTTCTTCAATGGTATTTATTGCGTTCATTCTGCTTCTTATTTCTTCATTGGTTATTCTCTCCATACATGTCACTCTACAACATCTTCTCCAGTACTCCATCTCGACCGCGTTAATTTTAGATTTATTTCTTTTGTTGATCATCCATGTTTCTGACCCGTATGTCATTATGCTTTGTATTATTGATTTGTATATGCGTGTTTTGTTTCTCTTTGTAATGTGCTTGTCCCACAGGATCGAATTTAATTGTCTTATGCATGTTCGCATTTGTCCTAATCTAGCTTTAATCTCTTCTTCCGATGTTGTGTTTTTTGAAATGATGGTTCCTAGATATTTAAATCTATCGGTTCCTTGATTATTGTTTCGTTATCTACTTCTAGATTCTCCACGTTTCCCTCCTTTATTGTTAGGTATTCCGTTTTATCAAAGTTTATTGCTAATCCTGCTTTAGTGTATTCTTCTTTCAGTTTTCTTACCATATAACTGAGGTCTTCCTCATCTTGCGCTATGATTACTTGGTCGTCTGCGAAACTTAGAGTATATAAGTAATCTTCTCGTATTGGGACTCCCATATATATATATATATATATATATATATATATATATATATATATATATATATATATATATATATATATATATACATAAGTGTATGCATAACTTTTTGCCGGGTTTTGTGGTAAAGAAAACACGTAATTTTCAAGGGAAATTCATTTTTTATTTATTCAAAATATTGGCCATTGGCTTCTACACACTTCGCCCATCTTTCAAGTAAATTATGAATACCATGCCACAAAAACTGCTTGTCTTTTGCGGCAACCCATTTGTCGAACCATTTTCCAATTTCCTCAAAATTGCTGAAGTCCTGCTCTGCAAGCGCGTGCCACATTTATGGGAAGAGGTGATAGTCAGATGGCACCAGGTCGGAAGAGTACGGCGGATGCGGAAGGATGTCCCATCCAAGCGATTTCAAGGTGCCTTTCACTGGTTTTGCTGTGTGAGACGGCGCATTGTCGTGTAACAAAATCACTTTGCCATGTCTTCTGGCCCATTCCGGTCGTCTTTTTCGATCAATGCGTGATTTAAATTAATCATTTGTTGGCGATAGTATTGTGCATTAACGGTTTCGCCCGGCTTCAAGAGTTCATAATACACAATACCGCTCTGGTCCCACCAGACACAAAGCATGGTCTTCTTGCCGAAGCGATTTGGCCTTGGTATTGAAGGACCGGCTTCGCCACGATTTTCTCCGTTTCGGGTTTTCAAAATAAATCCATTTTTCGTTACCCGTCACAATTCGGTGCTGAAATGATTTTCTTTCGTGGCGTTGAAGCAGTATTTCACAAGTGACTTTACGATTTTCCATTTGCCGTTCATTCAAATCGTGTGGGACCCATTTACCGAGTTTATTGATCTTCTTCATTGTTCGTTAACGTCTGCTGATTGTTTCTTGTGACACATTTAATGCTTTTGCCAATTGCTGTTGTGTTTGAGTTGGGTCATCATCCAGTAACGCCTGCAATTCCTCGTCTTCGTACTTTTGTAGTCTACCAGAGCGCGCACTGTCTTTCACATTGAAATCACCACGTTTAAATTGTCGAAACCATGTCTCACATGTTCTAATCCATGGAGCGTGTTCATCATATGTTTCTACCAATAAACGATGACTTTCCGCAGCATTTTTCTTTTGATTAAATAAGAAAAGCAATGTGTGCCGCAAATGTTCTTTTTCAGGCACAAAAGTCGACATGATCACTGATCGATACAATACAGACGCTAATGTTTGGCGGACTCAACTTGTGTATGTTGGTTAGGTTAATGTCAGACTGACGTATCTATCAAATTCATACACTGCGTACTGTTCGCTGGTGCCATCTCTCAGTGAAACCGGCAAAAACTTGTGCATATATATATATATATATATATATATATATATATATATATATATATATATATATATATATATATATATATATATATATGTGTGTGTGTGTGTATGTATATACTTTATTTATAGTAAATAAACGCACCTGCAATAATAATAATGGAACTTATCTTACCTTATTCAACTGAACCAACATGAAAAACAACACATAAAACACTCATCAATCAACCTTATTTCTCGAGCACGTACATTGCCGCACATTCATTTACGAGAACACACAGCCCTATCAAATGTTTTTCATCGGTGCATTGTGGCTCGTAACTCATCCAAAAACATGAAATGTACAGGAAATGCAGGTGTCAAGAGGAAAGAGGACGTGTGCTGATTCCGAGATAAATAATTACTATTCGATGAGAACGTACTGGTAATATCAAAAAACTGCATTGCGGTGAAGAATTCCACTTCAGTTTATTTTACTATATTCATTATTACAAACATTGGCAACTTCGTTGTTGTTAAGTGCATATATTTTTATTTGGGGTTGCCTTGTCATCCCATCTCTTTATATAATTTGTCTGGTAAGACTGGAAATAGTGCCATAAATCACAAAAATTTCATATTTCTCGACTTTATAAACCCTGAATAGAACAAATTACACGATATACTTAAAGCAACGTCTCTAACGGACTCTCCCGATCCCTTTAACTTCTTAAGCTACTGATTATAAATAATTTTGTTTGTCGTTTATTAATTATCTCTACTAAATACTCTTGAAACTATACAAAATTTATCATCCCCCTCTCTCTGAAGTCTATATCTCGATCTGTTTAAACGTTATAGTGGCAAAAGTCAGACAAAAAGACTGACCGAATTGGAGACTATGATTATCACGATCTAGAGGGCCTTAAAACTTTAAGAAATGTAATAATTTCTGGGGGTAATTTTTTTCCTGAACATAGTATTTTCCTTTAGTAAGGAAAGTAAAAACACAAACGACCTGTATAGGTTGGTAAATGACTTGATTACACAGAAAAAATTATTCTTAGAAGAAAATACGAAAAATCAGAGAAATGAGAAATTGACGTACGGTAGAACCATTTAAATATGATGGAGGTTACTAACCTTTTTGTTAATTAAAGTGTAGACCCATTAGTTATCCTGAAGGAATGAGAAGTGCTATAGTTCTTTGAAAATAAAACCACTGAAAATGGTCGAAGTCTATATTTCAGCAACCTACCCACTGTTCTCTCATTTGTTAATCCATCGTGAAGTGCATCATGGCTCATCAGTCAAGCTAGAATCGACAAACTCCAAGAACTTATTTTTGTACTGGCATAACATCGTCAGTTATTGGTACAAGTTATTGTATCTATATATATATATATATATATATATATATATATATATATATATATATATATATATATATATATATATATATATGATTCTATGCTTTTTTTCTATTTCTTAGGATTTTGGTTCTACTTATTAAAACAACTTATTTTATTTTATTTAGTCTTTACTGACGTTTCGCCCATTTTTTTGTGGGCATTCTCGAAGTATCTAAACATTTTTTAAAAAGTTTCAGGACACATTTTAAGATTTAAAATTAAAAATAAAAATTTTGGTACAATTCACGTCACGCTATAAAAACAGTTTACACAGTTTTTTTTATATACATAAATAATTTAAAATGATGTACGCTAATTATACTGTTTTTAAAATTAATACAAAAAATATTTACTGAAATATTTGATTTGGTATATGGTACGTACCTAATAAACTCAGTATTTTTCATACACAGGTCGTTATTGATCGAAATATTGGATATTTACTTGTTTGTAAAGGTGAGATTAAAATAAATCGTGCCTTTGGTTTAAAAAAATTTTTTTGTATGTGAAATGTGTCCTGAAATTTTTTTAAAATTTTTTAGATACTTTGAGAATGCCCCCAAAAAAATGGGCGAAACGTCAGTAAAGACTAAATAAAATAAAATAAGTTGTTTTAATAAGTAGAACCAAAATCCTAAGAAATAGAAAAAAGCAGAGAATCATATATATATCGAGAAAGTTCAAGAAAAAAGAAATTATATATATATATATATATATATATATATATATATATATATATATATATATATAAAGGGTGATTCATTTAGAGGTACTTTTTGTGATGGGGATTTAATTGCAGATTGCGCATGCGTCCTGTCAACTGAAGTGGCATTCCTGTTCAGTAGTGTTTGACAATTCATAATGGAAAGACTTAGCCCGGCACAGCGTCTACAAATTGTTCAACTTTATTACGAAAATGGGCGTTCTACGAGGAATGTGTATCGGGCGCTTAGAGCAACTTATGGTCCACATAATCGGCCTACCGAACGCACAATTCGCTCTACCATCAATAAGTTTTGAGACCCAATTTTTCATTATTGGATAATGCTCGACCGAATAGACCACATCCAGCACGTAGTGAAGAAAATATAGGGGCGGTAGCGGAGAGTGTACGCGAAGACCGTGAAGTGTCGATTCGTCGCCGTTCTCAACAGCTTGGCCTGTCATATTCAACAACTTGGCGTATTTTACGTAAGGATCTTTCTTTAAAAGCATACAAAATTTAACTAGTGCAACAACTGAAGCCGACCGACCTTCCGAATCGTTTCCGTTTTAGTCGTTGGGCTCTTGACAAGCTTGCAGAAGATCCACTGTTTTCGAGAAAAATTTTGTTCACCGATGAGGCCCATTTTTGGCTTAATGGGTTCGTGAATAAACAAAATGCCCGTATTTGGGGTGATGAACAACCTGAAGAGGTTCAAGAGCTGCCATTAAATCCAGAAAAAACAACTGTTTGGTGTGGTTTATGGGCCGGTGGAATAATCGGTCCATATTTCTTCAAAACAGAGGCCGGCCGGAATGTTACTGTGAATGGTGACCATTATCGCGCCATGATAACAGACTATTTGATGCCAGAAATTGAAGCCCGTGGTCTCGACGAAATTTGGTTCCAACAAGATGGCGCCACTTGCCATACAGCCCGTGAAACCATGGCTTTACTGCGAGAGCAACTCGGCGAACAGATCATTTCACCCCCTTTGGACCAGTAAATTGGCCGGCTAGATCATGTGACATCACACCTCTTGACTTTTTCCTTTGGGGCTATGTAAAGTCCAAAGTCTACATGGATAAGCCAGCTACAATTGAGGCATTGGAGGCCAATATTACTCGAGTCATTGGCCAAATACCACTCGAAATACTCACACGCGTCATTGAAAATTGGAACTTCAGAATGGACGTTGTTAACCGTAGTCGCGGACAACATTTGAAAGAAATTATCTTTAAGAAATAATTGTAAAGAATGATTCTTTTATATGATAATAAAGATTATAAAATAAAATTGTTTTTATTCATTTTTTTTTATTTAAAAAAAAGTACCTCTAAATGAATCACCCTTTATATATATATATGTATATATACATATATATATATATATATATATATATATATATATATATATATATATATATATAGATAGATCACTTTAGTGTTACATAAGTCGCGTCGGTCACACTTCGTGTCAGTTGAAAGCTAACATTTGACAGTAGTAGGCTTGCAAAAACGGTTGAAATTTCGTCTACTAAGAGTTAATTTAGAGTGGTTTGAAGAAGAGGGAAACTTCTGCAAAAATTCGCTTCCATCTTGATGTCAAAGGTGCTCCTCGCACTGGTCGTCCAAAGCCAGAAAAAGTTGATGGAATTTTGACAAAAGTTGAGCAAGACGGGCATGTATGTAAGTAGCCATGATATCGCCAAACAATAAACATCAATCACGAAATAGTTTTAAACCATCTGGGGAAAGCTGGCTACAAGGAGAAGCTCGATGTTTGAGTGCCTCATAATTTGAAGCTGAAAAATGTACTTTTCCATCTGAGAGTCTCTTCTAAAACGTAACGAAATCGAGCTATTTCTGAAACGGTTGATCACGGACGATGAATAGTGGATCACGAACGACAATAATGTGAGAAAAAGATCGTAATCCAAAAGGATAAAGCTTACCAAACGAAGGCAAAGCACGAATTGATGCTAAAAGAGGTGATGTTGTGTATTTGGTGGGAATAAAATGGAATCGTCCATCATGAGCTGCTGTAGCCTGACTAAATGATTGATTCTGTACTCTACTGTCGGCAATTGAGAAGATTGAAGCAAACGATTGAAAAAAATCGGTCGTCTTCCAACATGACTCCATACAACACAGATATTTGATGACTCGACAAAAATGGAGGGAATTTCGCTGGGAAGTTCTAATGCATCTACCTTATAGCCCGGACCCTGTACTATCAGACTACCAGTTATTTCGTTTTCTGGAGAACTTCCTGAATGGTGTTACGTTTTTTAAAAGAGGCCTGTTAAAATTACTTACTGTTAAATCACAATTACAATCACAGAAACCATGGTAGTTCGACAATGACGGGATTATGGTGTTGCCAGAAAAATGGCAGAAGGCTATAGAACAAAATGGCACATATTTGGTTTAATAAAGTTCTATCAAAATATAAAAAACAATTGTCTCCATTTTGACTTTAAAGGTCAGTATGTACACCTGCATACATGTTTTCACAATGTATGCCGGTGTACATCCGTTGGCCAGTGTTGTTTCGACTGATTTCGCTTTATCAAGGCTTACTGATCGATGGTCGCGTACAGTAAACATTGATAATGCCCAATGAGAATTTGGTAAAACTTGTGTGCCTTACCTATCAAAATAACATATATATATATATATATATATATATATATATATATATATATATATATATATATATATATATATATATATATATATACATATAAACTCCTGGACAAAATTAACGCAACAATCTGAAAATTAATTTATCTTTTTCTTATGTCAGTTTTAAAGTTTATCGTGTATTTGCATAGTAGGCTATGCATATTTTGTTTCGTTGTTCATGACAGAAATCAAAACAATTCGTTTAGATTTACAGTTTTAAAGAATTTTTTTGAAGATAAAAAATTTTCTATAGTAATGCGATAGATTTTCTTTAAAAGTAAGCTTATAAATTGTTCCCTTTTTCAAAGTAATACGTTTTTGTGGTAGACTGTTTTATTTTTGACCCCGAAGAATTAGAAAAATGAATCGAACAAGGAATTTAACTGAACACGCGAGGTAGTACGAGCTTCAGTTTTATTGGACGAGGAATATTGTCAGAGTTATGTTGCCAATTTGTTAGGCAAACATCGTTCCACAATAGGTCGTATGGTAAGACGCTTGAATGAAGTAGGAACTTATTCTAGAAGGCTAGGGCAAGGGCGAAAACGATGCACTAGCGACCTAGATGAACGTTTTATAAGACAATATGCTTTAAGAAACAGTTCACAGTCACACTAGTTCTATAATAAGAAACGAACTCGAAGCTGTTCGCAATGTCAAAATTTCTTCTAAAACAGTTAGAAAACGGTTAAATGAAGCTGGATTAAACAGTAGGAGACCAGCCACTGCGCCCTTGCTTACTAGAGAGAATAGAGTTGCCAGGTTACGTTTTGCTCGAAATCACGAAAACTAGTCTGTGGATGACTGGAAACAAGTTTTCTTCACAGATGAAACTAGGGTTAGTCTAAAACATCCAGATGGTCGTGAGCGAGTATGGGAAGACCAGGAGAGAGGTTTGCTCCTTGCAATATCTCTGCAAGGATTTCATTCGGCGGTGGCTCTGTTATGTTCTGGGGAGGCATTTGCTTTGATGCTCGCACAGAGTTAGTTCCTGTCCGTACGAGATCCATGAATGCTGACTACTATCTTGAGAATATTGTAATAGAACATGTGATGCCTTTCGGTCATTTTGTGGGGCCCAATTTCCTGTTTATGCAAGACAACGCTCGACCTCACGTGGCTAGGGAGGTACTCGATTATCTTAATCAATACCGATTATGCAATGGCCACCAAAAAGCCCAGATCTGAATCCGATAGAACATGTATGGGATCATCTTAAGAAAAATGTAAAACGTCATATACCTGCACCTAGAAACCTGAGGGAACTTGAAAATGCAGTTATCACAGAATGGGAGCAAATTCCTCAAGATTTTATCCAAAACTTAATTAGTAGCATGCCTAGGCGCATAAACTCTGTCATCCGAAGTAGAGGAGGCAACACACGCTACTAGTGTCCCAGTTACACCATTAATTTTGCTACTAGTGTCCCAGTTTATTTTTTTTCATTATTACATAATTTCAACGATTTTGTTATTAGGTCTTAAGAATAATTTTAATTCGAATCTTATAGATAAATTTGGTAGTTAATTCACTTTTAAAGTATCCGAATAAGTTTTTTCTAACTTTTAGTGTAACCAATGTTCATAAAAAATTATTTAATTAATTCATTATAGAGATTTGTATGATTTAATATATTGTTGCGTTAATTTTGTCCAGGAGTGTAGATATATATATATATATATATATATATATATATATATATATATATATATATATATATATATATATATATATATATATATATAATACAATAAAACTACGGGTTTTAATTAATTAATTTAAATTAATTCATTATAGAGATTTGTATGATTTAATACATTGTTGCGTTAATTTTGTCCAGGAGTGTATATATACATATATATATATATATATATATATATATATATATATATATATATATATACATATATATACATAATAATATATATATAATACAATAAAATTACGGGTTTTAATCCGTTCGTCTAACAATGAATTTGCACGATGTTTCGCCAAAATCTCATTTGTCTCATTGTCAAGTACTCTTGTTGCTGCTACTACTCGATATTGTGATCTTGCTGGTGCTGCCGCTCGAAGCGAGTTAGCTATATATGTAAATAATATAAAGAACAACCAAGGGTTCAGAAAGCAATATAATACTCTGGATCACAGACAATCAATTCGAAGTAACATGGAATTTTTTTTTTATTAAAATCAGGACTTGTCCCTAGCATTTATATGGCCCGTAATCAACGTCTTGGGTTCAATTGAAACATAAGGAATTATAAGGCCGGTTAAAAATTGCGATGTAGACCAAAATATCACAAATTCATAGAAAATATGTATGAAAAAATAACACAGGGGAACAGCTGTTTTGGTGTCGAGGTTTTTTGAGCTGATTCTATATCAATTTGATGTCCTGAATTCAAATAACGTATTCATTTGTACCTAGGAGCTCAAATTTTTAAGATATACAATTTTAGAGAAATATAAGTTACATTATTGTAACTCAAATCCGTAAGTGTAGTAAACAAAAGTAGATACGAAATTTTTATTTTAGTTATACAAAATACAATATTATGTCGTACTTACAAACAAAAAAAAACATTGAAGAAATGAAATAGTCACTCAACACTTGGAAAGCTTCTTTTCCGCGACATTCTTGAATGTTTTTTAAACAGTCCCTTTTTAAACTCCAGCAGTAATATGCCATCATGTGCATGTCCCATCTTCCTTGGTAGCGGTCCTCCATAACTTTAATATCTTGGTGAAATCTTTCAACTTGTTCCTCACTCATGTCTCCTAAATTTTCTGGAAAACGGTCTAAGTGGCTGTGTAAATAGTGTATTTTAATACTCATATTGCACCCTAAGGATTTGAAACTATTAAGCATCTTGTTAACCATTTCAACATAGTTTTGAGCTTTATGTTTGCCTAGAAAATTTTTTACAACTGCAACAAATGATGTCCAAGCTTCTCGTTCAACTTGATTCATTGAATTTATGAAGGCAGGATTCTTAATTAATTGTCTTATTTGTGGGCCGTCAAATATCCCTGCTTTGAGTTTTTCTGTGCTCAACTGATGCATTTTTTTACCCCTATATATGCAAAACAAGACCCATTCTTATCACGAGCCTTTACAAATTGCTTCATTAAGCCCAACTTTATATGTAACGGAGGAAGTATGATTTTTTCTCTTTCAACCAAAGCGTCGTTAATGACATTCTTTTCCCCAACGTCCATGTTTTCTCTCTGAGGCCAATCTTTTCTAACCCAGTGGTGTGTTTTGTCCCTACTATCCCAGAGGCACAAGAAACACGGATATTTCGTGTAACCACTTTGCTGCCCAAGAAGAAAGTTTACCATTTTTAAGTCTACACAAATCATCCATTGATGTTCGTAATACTTTATCTTCTGCAAGACCAAAGCTATGGTATTATATTCTTCTTTCAGTTTCGTTGAGTGAGCTAGTGGTATTGAACCATATTTATTCCCATTATGTAGAAGGACACATTTTAAACTTCGCTTTGAACTGTCAATAAATAGGCGCCAATCATCTGGAATATATTCAGAAAGTCCCATTTCTTTCATGAGTCCCCTAATTTCGTGACAAAATACAAGATTGTCTTCTTGAGAAAAGAATGGTAGCAGATCTTTTTCTCTTGTACGGTAAAAGGTAATTTTGGTTCCTTGTTCCAGTAAATTTTTGTCGTTCAACCTAGAAGCCAGTACTTCAGAAGCTTTTTTCGATAAATTGAGATCCCTGGTGAGATCATTTAATTCATTTTGATTGAAGCGTTGAGGAACTGATGACGTCCCCTCATAGTCACTGTTAGTTTCATTAGCATCAGAACTTTTATTAGCATCAGAAGAGCGATCAGAGGGAAAATATTCGTCATCAGAGATATGTGGTAGCTGATGAAATGTTGGAATCGGTATTTCATCTGAGTGCGGGATAGGGCGTATTGCCGAGTCTAAATTGGGATAAGTCCACTTACTGCGGTTATTTTGATTGATTCCATTAGTATTTACTAAACAGAAATAACAATCACTGAAGTGGTTTTTTGGTTCTCTCCAAACCATTGGTACGCCGAATTTTAGACATTTTCATTTCCCGGTAGTCCACTGCCGTAAATGCTCTGTACAAGTTTTACATACGAGATGCGGGGCCCACGTTTTGTCCTGATCACCAAGCTTAACTCCAAAGTATCCAAGATACGCTCGCTTTACAAAGTCAGTAATAGTTTGTCTGTTTTGTTGAAAGATGTATTCTCCGCATATATAGCAAAACACATCAGGTTGATTTACACAACTTCTTCTTGAACTGGAACCTGAACTCATTTTAATTCTGTTCAATAACACAAAAACACTCTTTTCTTAACATAAAATAACACGCCGAATTCGATCTACTCTCATTAGTAAGAACGCACAAACTGACGAGACTTACCCGAGTTAGGTGATTAAAAGGGTCAGTTCAGGTACCTGATAGGCAATGATTCCACTATTTATAGATTTACCTGGAATTTACTCAATTACAGACTGACAATAAAACCATTGTACCTACATTAATGAATATATAATAATTTTAGAACTCTCATAAATGAATATACTGAATAAAAACCACATTGGTAGATAAGTTGATGTATCTAAAAAGTAGAGCTGATAGAGAAAAACGGATTGCATGTTTAGATTTAGCATCCCAAATATAGTTAAAATCAGCTCTAAAATCCCAGGCACCAAAACAAAAATATTTTTTTGTTGCCCTGTGTAATTTACCTTATATCAGTTAAATACGTTTGTATTTTCTTTTTTATCGTCAGTTATTTCTGAGATTAGATGATAGTCAATGTTATTTCGGACACCCCGTACATACAAGTAATATAACGAATTATTGAAAAAATAACTTACTAAAAGGGAACAAAAAAAAAATGTTTCTAATTTTCCTTAATGGACGAACGGCTCTTATTCGGCATTATGTTTTTATCGAATTATTAAACAGGTGTTGTTCTGCCGACCCATTTTTATTTTTATCTATCTGCTGATCAAAATAACACCGGTGTTGGTTAGCGCCATAAAAGTAAAACGTATTCGTTAATTAACAATAAACGTAAAAGGTGAATAACATATTATTTTGACATTAAAAAAAATGTGACAGCATAATAAGATACGGTCTATATTAATTAGGTCGTCTCTTTTACATCCTTTTAAAAACTACTTTTTCTGTGTGACAGGAAACGTTAAAAAAACATTGAAAAATATTTTATTTTTTACGTTACACATGTACAATGATAAGTTATGTTTCACTTTTTATCTGTATTTTCAAGGTACCTACTTTGATTTCAAATCAGTTCGAGTCTTGAATTCAAAAATACTTCATTCTTAATTAATTATGAGAAACAACAAAAACCTACAAGGTTTTAAATGTTAAAATGAAAAATTTCTAAATGTTTTCATTAAGTACAGAGCAATTGCGACTCGAACTTGTACTCTTATTTACATAAAATATTCTTAAAATTTTTTATTTTTATCTTTTTAATATTTCTAGAAATATAGCCGGAACAGTAGTCACTTTACCCAGCATCCTCCCGACTAGGCACAGTTATCGATGCAATTCAGGGATGATCGCGGCCTCCCCCGCTAACCCCTCGCGTTACCATGGCTACGCCCCGTGTATGCCACACACGCACATACATGAACGCGAGATAGGGGGGCAAGGGGAGCCACATGTCGAACGCCATACATGCTGTTCATGTGTGTAGTATTCCAGGGAAATGGGGTGGTCGGGAGGAAAACCTTGTATAGGGTTTTGTGTCTGTAAGTAGGTTGGAAAGGGGAGAATGGAGGGGCCGGGGAGGATAAATAATATATTGTGAGTATATCATCGTCTTTAACGCGTATATGTAGGTTATTGGTCGACGTATACATTCTTAAAAAATTGTTTTTTTTTTTTTTTAAATAGAAAAATAACTGTAATAATATACGTTATTTATTTCTTCTCTGGTTAAGCAACTCCAGACACTTATACAGAGGATTATAAGATCCAATAGAATTCCACATGAATGGAGAACAGCGACAATTATACTAATGCACAAGAAGGGAGAAAAAGGAGATCCAAATAACTATAGAGGCATACAGTAGAACCCCGATTAACCCGAGTCGCGATTATCCGAGCTCCGGATTAACCGAGCCAATCTAAGAACCTGATTATCCGAGGTACGCGCGTCTATGCTGCGTATTAACCGAGCTTCTAAAATATGTATGTACATATTTCCATTAAAATCGTCGAGACCTTCGGGGAATCCCCTTGGCCCGTGTGAGGGGTTCCCCTAATTATGTTTTTGGACTCTTTCAGCATGTAAATTTGCGTAAATGCAGTGCGTTATAGCGTTTACTACGGAGAAGTACGAGTATACTCACATAATTTATTTGGTCGGAGTTCTGGTAGTTAAGTGTAATTAATACGAACTGCTTTGTTTGAATTTTTGTTTGTGGTATTATAATGAAACAAAACAAGCGTAAAAGAATCGTCGTTCCTATTGAAGAAAAATTAAAAGTCATCAGAGAAATTGAAGCAGGAGAGACAATTAAAGTTGTTGCACGAGATTATGGAGTAGGTGAGGTAACAGTTGGAGATTGGAAAAGAAACCGCACAAAAATAGAAGAGGGGTGTATAAATCAAGCCTCCTCGTCCTCAGGAAGAAAATCAATGAAAACCGGCGACTATGAAAAGGTTAACGAAGCTTTATTCATGTGGTTTAACCAACAGAGATCAAAAGGTGTGCCTTTGTCAGGTCCAATTTTACAACAGAAAGCAATAATGATTAGTAGGCAATTTCCAGAGATAGATCAGTTCACCTCCAGTTCTGGATGGCTTGACCGCTGGAAAAAACGGTACGGTGTACGATAACTGACTGTATGTGGTGAAAAAATTTCTGCTGATGTGTCATCAATTGAGAAGTTAAAGCAGAACTTTAAAAAGCAAATCGAAGATTGTGGATACACATGTGATCAAATTTACAACTGTGACGAAACTGGTCTGAATTATAAAATGCTTCCATCAAAAACATTGGCATCTCGACAAGAAAAATCAGCTCCTGGACACAAACGAAGTAAGGAAAGATTAACTATAATGGTATGTTCCAATGCATCTGGCAAGCACAAAATCCCACTGATGGTGATTGGCAAGTCTGCACGTCCAAGAGCTTTAAAAGACTATTACAAAAGTCAGAAGAGCGCATGGATGGATGTGACCTTATTTACTAACTGGTTTGAAGAAGAGTTCGTGCCATCTGTGACTAAATTTTTGAACAGAAACCCTCTTCCTATTAAAGCAATTTTGTTATTGGATAATGCCCCCTCTCATCCTGGAGAAGGACTTCATGTGGGCGAAATTGTTGTAAAATGTTTTCCTCCAAATATAACCAGCATAATGCAACGAATGGATCAAGGCATCCTCGAAAACATTAAAAAAAAATATAAGCGTTTATATCTTGAACATTTGTTAGAATACACTGAAAAGAAGGATATTATCAATGGGATGAGAAAGGTTACACTGAAAAATGTTATTTACTAGGTAAGTCAAGCTTGGGATTCTGTGCGTACTACCACTATTCAAAAATCTTGGTCAAAAGTTATTGATTTTGAGGACTATAATGACAGTGAAGATGATACTCCATTAAATGAATTAGCTTTGAAATTGAGAAGCCATGGCGAAATGTCCTGTTCAAATTTTGACAGCGAGATAGAAAAAAAAGAAAAAAGTTTATTTGAATTAATGCAAAAATTGAAAGGTTGCGAAAATGTGACAAGTGAAGATGTTGTTGAATGGATTACAGTAGACATGAGTATTGAAGAAATAACGAATGCCTTTCAGGAAACCGAAAAATCAGATGACGATGACGATGACGAAGCGGCGGTGGATGAACAGTCTCCCACTAAGATCTATCATCAAGAAGGTTTTGCTTTTTTGGAAAAAGCTTTGAGGTATATCGAATAACAACCAGAGGTAACCTCAGCGGATTTGCTTCTTCTTAATAGATGGAGAAACATCGCAGCGAGAAAAAGAAGATGCAATATGAAACAGAAGCGCATAGATACCTATTTCACTGTTTTATAATGTATGTACCTATTTATATGTTAAAAACGTTAATACATCGGATTAAAGTATTGGTGTTTATTTTTTGAACGAATAAAAAACAAATCCAGATTATCCGAGTTTTCTCCCCACGTTACCTCGGATAACCGGGGTTCTACTGTACTAAAATTAACAACTAAGATTATTACAACAAAAATAAACGCGAGAATACAACTCAAAGAAGAACATCAAGGATTCAGAAGTGGGCGCTCATGCATATGTCAATCTCAACAGAAAAAAATCAAGAAAATAGTAATAGCAAAAGAGCCGATCAGGTGCAAGCTGGTAGCGGAAGATAAGCCAATAGAACAGGCGTTGGAGGTCGATTACCCGGACATCAAAATATCTAGTATCGAAAAAATCAAAGAAGTAGTAAAACATCAAGTCAACAAGGCTAATAGGATAGCGTGATGCCTCAATAATACCATATTTAGAAATAAATTGCTCTCCATGGAGGCTAAAACAAGAACTCTTTGCTTCACATTCTACTTTCAATTTCCAAGGAAAGACACCACCTACTATTCCCATAGTGCAGTCAAGGATGCCCGATATTGTCTTCAGACAGCGTATCATAAAACGTATTTTAATGAAGCTAGACACAAAAAAGGCTTCTGGCGCTGACGGAATACCTGCCATAGTTCTCAAAAACTGTGCGAGGGAACTAGCATCAGTTTTCTGTAGACTTTTCAACCTATCCTACAGAAAGGGAATGTTTCCTTCCTGCTGGAAATATGCCACAGTTCAGCCGATACCTAAAAAAGGCAAGAAGATCTTGCCAATTAACTACCGACTTTCAATAATATCGAAAGTCATGGAAAAGGCTATCAATCAGCATCTTCTGAAATATCTTGGAGGATTCAACATTATTAGCGATCACCAATATGGCTTTCGTAAAAATAGATCAACAGGAGATCTTCTGCCTTGTGTAACACATGTTTGGAACAACGCAATTGAACAGTTTGGAGAATCTCGAGCGGTTGTTCTTGCCATATCCAAGGCATTCGACCGTGTTTGGCACGATGGGCTATTGGCTAAGCTACGCTCTTATGGTATGTCTGAAAGGTTCTGTTTGTGGCTCTCATGTTTCCTCAGAGAGCGTTCTTTGCGAGTGGCAGTCGACGGATTTCGTTCTAACACCTTCACTATCAATGCCGGTGTACCCCAAGGCTCCATACTATCTCTTACTCTCTTTCTCATTTACATTAACGATCTGCTGGAAAAGACTGAGAATCCAATCTACAGCTTTGCAGATGACAGTACGCTTATCTCTTCATTCACTTTGAATGCTCGAGCATCAGCTACTCATACGAATATCCGCAGACAGCAGGAAGTCATTCAACTTAACAAAGACCTGGAAGAAATTCTATCTTGGGGTGACAGTAACCAAGCGCTACAAAAACCCAGGCGGCGGCTTTCCTCCATTCCACTCCATTCCTCTAACATCGTTACTCAATTTGTTGGGCGTTAATTTGGGAGCAAATATGTCCTGGCATGAACATGTTGCAGGCATAGCAAGAAGAGCTTCTCAAAAGTTGGGAATATTATTTCGAACCAGAAAGCTTTACACTCCACAACAACTGTTAATTCTTTATGAAGCTTATATTCGACCAACTGATCGACGGCCTAGATTCGCTGGAACATCGAAGAATGCTTGGCGACTTGAGCCTATTCTACAAGTATTTTCATGGAAAGTGTTCAAAGGATGTAACCCGCTTAATACCTCCCAGAGCGGTGCATGTTAGAAGTACACGATACTTCACATCCGTATGAGGTTCAGCTTGTTACTTCTCGTACAACGCTTTTAAAGCGGTCTTTTATATGAAGAAGATCATCCTTTTGGAATAATTTGCCCAGGACCGTGTTTCCCACCGAGTACAATTTACAGCGATTCAAGAACAACGTGAATGTACAAACAAGACACTGATGGGATAGATAAAAGAAGTGAAGACATAAAACGCACATGTAATATAATAAATATTAACCAGCGGATAAGAGAAAGAAAAGTGGAATGAGATCAAGACATAGGAAGAATGGGAAACAATAGGATAGTACGGATAGCAAAAGACCGTCACCGATTGAAAGAAGATCAATGGAACGTTCAAGAAAGAGATGGAGCGACGATCTATAGAGCAGAGAACAAAGAAAACAGCTAATAGTGCCTAGCTATAAGTCGAAAGAAGAAGAAGAAGATTTATTTCTTTCTGTGGACATCAATTTTTTTTTTTGAGAAATTTTAAATTACCATTGGAGTGCGGCGTGTAAAGAACTTACGATTCATTGGAATGATAGGACGATGATTTTCGAGTGCATTAGGATACTTTGCGATTTCGATAAAACATTAGCCATTCGTTTTATTCGGCGTACCTAAATAATACAGAATTGTATACTAAAATAACCGGTCAAGTGCAAGTTGAACTTGCGCAATTAGTGTTCCGTTAGTTGCTTTTAAAATAAAAAAAATTGTAACGGAAGTATAAAATGATCAGTGACGTCGCAAAACAAACCCCAAATGAGTTTTCAACAAAGTTTGTTTGCAATATTTACTGAAAATTGATGACCATGAAATTTTTGTTTTTTTATATACAAGATAAATTATTGAAGGTAATGCACTCGTGATAATTTTCGTTCAATCTACACCCCTTGGAAAATATTCCAGAATTTTTTCAAAATTTTTTGATAAGTACTTTTCGAGATAAGGCGGATGGCCAGCGATTTTTCGCGATTTTTTAAAAATAATACACAGAAAAGTGCGCGCAAGTATTACATTATATATTTTTTTTTTCTCGTATTTTCACAAGCTTTCATTTGACACCACACTCAATTACCTAGTAAAAAAATTTTTCTTCATTTCCGATTTCACCCCCCAAAACTAACCCCTTAAGTCAAAATTTAACTTTCAAAACTACATGGTTCTGATGAGGCCATCAATTCCTATATTATTATCAAATTTCAACTTTCTATGACAAATAGTTTCGGAGAAAATCGGGTGTGACAGACGGACAGACAGACGGACAGACAGACAGACAGACGGACAGACAGACACCGAAGTGATCTAATAAGTGTTCCGTAAGGAACACTAAAAATAAAAGTGTTTTACTCGTATACATTTGGAATAAGGCGTATGGCTTTTTTTTCACATAATTACCTACACATAAAATTTTCATGAAAAAGGAACCGAGGACGATGACTGAAAGCTGCAAATTGTTAGGAATTATTTTAATAACATATAATTTAATATTTTAATAAAGAGTTAAAAAGTACTGTGCACGCACAACTTTTATAAAGTACAAATTATATTCCTGTATACACAAAATTTGCATAAATTTAAACTCATTTTTTGCCTTACGTACGAATAATCCACGTGGCAACTTTACAATTTTTAGTGTTCCGTACGGAACACTTATAAGATCACTTCGGTATCTGTCTGTCCGTCTGTCTGTCTGTCTGTCTGTCCGTCTGTTACACCCGATTTTCTCCGAAACTATTTGTTGTAAATTGGTTGATTGGTTGGTAAAAAGTTGAAATTTGGTAATAATATAGGAATTGTTGGCCTCATCAGAGCCATGTAGTTTTGAAAGTTAAATTTTGACTTAAGGGGTTAGTTTTGGAGGGTGAAATCGGAAGTGAGAAAAAAATTTTTTACTAGGTAATCGAGTGTGGTGTCAAATGAAAGATTGTGAAAACACGAGTAAAAAATATATATATAATGTAATACTTGCGCGCACTTTTCTTTGTATTATTTTTAAAAAATCGCGAAAAATCGCTGTCCACCCGCCTTATCTCGAAAAGTACTTATCAAAAAATTTTGAAAAAATTCTGGAATATTCTCCAGGGGGTGTAGATTCAACGAAAATTATCACGAGTGCATTACCTGTAATAATTTATCTGGTATATAGAAAAAAAGAGAAATTTAAAGGTCATCAATTTTCAGTAAAGATTGGAAATAAACTTTGTTGAAAACTCATTTGGGGTGTGTTTTGTGAAGTCACTGATCATTTTATACTTTCGTTACAACATTTTTTATTTTAAAAGCAATCAACGTACGGAACACTAATTGCGCAAGTTCAACTTGCACTTGACCGGTTTTTATTTAAAAATAAATAGATGTTTCAACTACCTATTACTTCTGTTTTAGAGCATTTTAATAAGCTGTTAAAAAATTTGTATTTCGCCCTTTGCGATTTTTGCATTTCTTCACGTTTTTAAGAAGTTAGATACATTATTAAGAAACAAAATTAAGAAAATTCCATTTCATTACAAAGTTATAACATTAAATGTAACCTGGCGTCGGATTGGGACTGCTACCTATATCAATGCACTGCTACCTATATCAATGTCTGTCAATTTTTATTATTTTTTAACTTTTTTTTTTCATCTTAATAATTACTTTTTTACAAACTATCGACAGGTTTTTTAAATTTTTCTAATAGATTATTTTTTTATAAATAATTAAACATAAAGACCCCGCACACAACATATGGAAAAGTGGTCCCGGTTAAATTGGCTGAAAATATAGTATATTGTAACTCGGGTGATCCTGTGGGCAGAAATCGCGAAAATCAATAGGATCCGAGATATTGGGCTCTGAAGGCTCCATCTGAAGAGAACCTACTGCAAGGTCTTTGGGAGCTGGTAGGCATGTTTTACCCCGGCAATACTTCTATATATAGGTGTGTGGAAAATTGTTATGGTAGAACATCTATATATATAAATCCGCTTCATAGCGTTCTGCGCCGCCCTACAGTTCCCAGTTGCCATTCTCGTCTATCGTTCCAGTCTCCTGGCCGCAGGTTTCTTTCAGACATGGCCCTCTCCAGGTACACTTAGGTCTGCCTCGTTTTCTTCGGTCCCCAGGTGTCCAATGCATTACTTGCTTCGATATTCTCTCGTCGGCCATACGTTGTACGTGGCCATACCAACGTAGTTGTTTTTCTTGAATTTCCCGAATGATGGTCTTATTTGCTTTCATCTTGTCTCTTATTCTCTCGTTTCTAATTTTGTCTAAGCGGGAGATTCGGGCCGATCTTCGCCAGAAGTCCATTTCTGTTGACAAGAGTTTTTTTTTTGCCTTTCACTCAGTTGCCACACCTCTGAACCGTATAGCATTATGCTTTTAAGGATAGTGTTACATAGTATTCTTTTCCTGTTATCCAGTATATCCTTAGACCAAAGCACAAAGTTTAATGCTGCTATTACTTTCCTTCCTTTGTCGATTCTGTCTTCATTTTTTTTCTCACATCTTCCTTCACTTGTTATTTTTACCCCTAAGTACGTATATTCCTCACAGCCTTCAATTTTGATGTTATTTTCAACTACCACCTCTTCCGGCTCTCCTCCCACGCACATGTATTCGTTTTGGTTTTGTTTATCTCAAGTCCCCATTTTCCATATTCTTCGATTAACTTTCGGCTCATGTCTTCTAGGTCTTCTTTGTCCTGAGCTATTACTATCTGGTCGTCTGCGAAGTGTAATGTGTATAGTGTAAGATTGTCATTGATAGGCATTCCCATTTTTGAACACTTTCTTCGCCAGTTTCTCAGTACATGTGCTAGATATATTTTAAAAAGGGTTGGAGACAAGCTACATCCTTGTTTGAGGCCTTTTGATACGTCAAATTGTTCGGAGAGTGTCTGGCCAACTTTAATTTTTGAGGAACATCCGTTGTACAATTGTTGTACGGCTTTTATCAAAGTTATATCTATTGGACTTTTCTCAAGCACTTCCCACATTTTTTTAATTGGTACTGTGTCATAAGCCCCCGTAAGGTCCACAAACAAAAGATAAATCCGACTGTTGTGTGTCGCCGTCTTTTTCTCGATTATTTGGATCGATATTGGAAATATGTTATCGATGCATGAGCGACCCGCTCTAAATTCGGCTTGTTCTTCAAGTTCATATGGGCCATATTCTTGTTCAATTTGAGACTTTAGGACATTTTCATGCAGTCTGCTGAGAGTATCTGTGACGGCTATGCATCTATAGTTACTACATACATCTTTCCTTCCTTTCTTATGTATCGGGGTAATCCATGCCATTTTCCATGAAGTGGGTGGGGGGGCGTTTTCCGTTTATATACAAGGTGAACAGGTATGCCAAGATCTCTTTTAATTTTGTTGCTCCATATTTTAGGAGTTCGACTGGTATTCCCTCGGGTCTACTAGCCCTTCCATTCTTCATAGTTCTTAAGGCTTTTTCTATCATATCCACAGTCACTGTGATATACGAGGCTGGTTTGAAAAGTCTGTGCAAAGTCCGAGGTCATGTTTAGTTAGTAGCATCTCTTGAATGAACGCACACCAAGTTTCAGCCATATGGTCTATTTCTTTGTGTTTGGCATTCGTGTGAATCAAGGAAGTCGAGTGATTTTCAAGAAATGGACGAAAAAGAATTTCGTGTGGTGATTAAACATTACTTTATGAAAGGCCAAACGCCTCCGGAGACTAAAGAGAAGCTTGATAAACATTATGGTGACTCTACACCTTCGATTAGAACAGTTTATAAGTGGTTTCAAAATTTTCGGACTGGCCATATGGGCACAAGTGACGCTGAACGTTCTGGACGGCCTGTGGAGGTTACGACTCCAGAAATCATTGATCAAATCCATGATATGGTGATGGACGACAGAAGAGTTAAGGTGCGTGAGATTGCTAGTGCTGTGAGCATCTCGACTGAACGGGTACATAATATTTTGCATAAACATTTGGACATGAGAAAGCTATCCGCAAGATGGGTGCCGCGATTGCTCACGCTTGACCAAACACGGAATCGTGTGAAGTATTGCAAGGATGGTTTGCAGCTGTTCCAGAAGAATCCAGAGGACTTTAAGCGTCGTTTCGTCACTGTGGATGAAACATGGATACATTACTATACTCCTGAGACGAAACAACAATCTAAACAATGGGTTACCAAGGGGGAATCTGCACCAAAAAAGGCGAAGACCGTTCCTTCGGCCGGAAAGGTTATGGTGACTGTCTTTTGGGATTCGTAAGGGATAATCCTCATCGACTATCTGGAAAAGGGTAAAACTATTACAGGTGAATATTATTCATCGTTATTGGACCGTTTGAAAACCGAGCTGCAAGAAAAACGCCCGCGATTGGCCCACAAGAAAGTCTTAGTGGGGAATGTGGAATCTTTGGCACAATGATACTACTCAGTATATATCACCACTACACCAAACACTTTATTTTTGCACTCGACGCGCGTTTCGCTAACCATGTTAGCTTCATCAGGAGCGATGATTGACTGATGAAGCTAACATGGTTAGCGAAACGCGCGTCGAGTGCAAAAATAAAGTGTTTGGTGTAGTGGTGATATATACTGAGTACCACAAGAAAGTCCTTTTCCATCACGACAACACACCAGCACACACTTCAGCAGTTGTGGTCGCAAAATTAATGGAAATAGGATTTCAACTCGTTTCACATCCCCCCTGTTCTCCAGACTTGGCTCCCTCGGACTACTATTTGTTCCCCAATTTGAAGAAATGACTGGCGGGACAAAGATTTTATTCAAACCAGGAGGTGATTGCAGACACTAATGGATATTTTGCAGACTTGGACAAATCCTATTATTCGGAAGGGATCAACAAACTAGAACATCGTTGGACGAAGTGTATGAGCCTAAAAGGAGACTATGTCGAAAAATAAAAAAGGTTTACCCCAAACACATAAGTAGTTTTTATTTTTGCACGGACTTTTCAAACCAGCCTCGTATGTTCCCTGGGTTCTATAAACGGTTGGTGACATTATTTGATATTGTGGTCTGTTTTCCTTTAGTTCATTTTTGTAATGGTCTTGAAATTGTTTCACGTTAATACAAGGTATATTTATTTCCTTATCCACTTTGTCCGATCTAAGAGTGTTAATTAATTTCTAAGCTTCTGTTGATCTTGTACCTCCCAGGAAAGTGTTTATTTCTGCGCACTTCCTGTCCCACATATCATTTTTCTCTTTTTCTTAATAATCTTTTGAATATAGCCAGCTTTTTTCTATATTCTATTTCATCTTCTGTTGCTTTCTTACAGATCGATTTTTCGTATGCTTTTTGTTTTATGTTTTTTTGTGTCTCCAGTTCAGAACTCCATCCATCGTTGATATATGGTCTTCTTTTGTTTTCTTCGCCCAAGGTTTCGTATGCTATTGTTTTTAAAGCCTTAACTGTGTGGTAGTATAGAGCTTCTGAGGTCATTTCGGTGTAGTAGTCTTCTAATGCTGCTCCTAAGAGTGTTTTGTATAGCCATTTGAAGCTACCTTCTCTGAATAGATATCTGGGGTTTGCAACTTTTTCTGTGTTCTATGCAGTGTTTTCATCTTCAGGGTTTTCATATTTACGGTGCACCTTCATCTTGGCTCCCACGAGATAATGATCACTATTCGATTCCTCTAAAGGCTCTCACATCTTCGATCTTCCACTTTGTATTTTGTTTAACAATAACATAGTCAATGATGGACCTCAGTTGTCGAGTTTCTTGATGTTCGAAGAACCCATTCATAATTTTTAAGTTGTTTCGTGTACACAGTTCGATTAGCCTCTCGCCATTATCGTTTGTTATGGCTTCTCCAGATTTGCCGATTACTTTACTATTTCTCCCTCGTCCGGTTCTTCCACTGAGATGAGATGCTCCGTACGGAACACTAATAAAAATACGTTTATCCTAATACCTGGCAACTATGCACAAAACCTTAATAGGGTCGTTTATTGCCCCATTGATAAAGCAAAAAGGCATATTTTGGGATCTACCATAACAACGGATGAAACATGAATCAACCACTACACACCGGAATCAGATCGGGAATCAGCTGAGTGGACAGCGCCGGTGAAAGCCGCACGAAGCGTCTAAAGCCACAAGAGTCGGCTGGGAAGGTTTTGGCCTCTGTACTTTGGGATGCGCTTGGAATAATTTTCACCGACTATACTAGGAAGGGAAAAACCATCAATATTGGTTTGTTTGAAGGCAGAAATCGCAAAGAAACGACCCCGAATGAACAAGAAAAAAGTGTTCTTTCATCAAGACAATGCACCGTGTCACAAATCAATGGTTACGATGACAAAATTGTATGAAATGAAGTTCGAATTGCTTCCGCATCCACCGTATTCTCCATATTTGACCCCCAGCGACTATTATCTATTCGCAGACCTCAAAAAAATGGTCGCGGAAAAGAGATTTGGCTCTAGTGAGGAAGTTATGGCCGAAACTGACGCCTATTTTGAAGGCAAAAACAAATCCTGCTACAAGAAAGGTATAGAAATGTTAGAAAAGCATTATATCGCTCTTGAAGGAGACTATGTTGATGAATAAAGTCGGATTTTGCAAAAATAAAATATGTTTTAAGTAGCTAGACCAAAAACTTTTCAGCCTACGTTACGATATCGAAAATATTTATCGAATTAATTTATTAGAGTGAGTATTTATAACCTGTTAAAAGGACAACTCCTAACTTGTAGAACACTCTGTATAAACCACGCGAACACAACAAACAACCTAATTGAAATAGTTGTATACACACATTGTAAACACTATCGATTTAAAAAAACGAAAGTTAACAATGCTACTCATCTTTTTTACCTGCTGAAACCTAAAAAGGGTTGAAAGATGCCTCCCTGTCGAGCGTGTGAACCAGCAGTCAAGTTTCATCCCTTGAAGAGAAATCAAAAGGGTTGTACCATATGCAAATCTTGGGTACGATCGGGGTAATTTTCGACACTAATATAATAAAACACTCTGTAAATTTTTATGATCTGTTTGTCTGTCCGTTAGTGCGCTTATCACTCGAAAACCACTTATCCGATTTACGTGTTTTTTATCCAAAATACCTCTGACATCATTACAAAAAATAACCGGTCAAGTGCAAGTTGAACTTGCGCAATTAGTGTTCCGTACGTTGATTGCTTTTAAAATAAAAAAATTTTGTCACAGAGTATAAAATGATCACTGACTTCACAAAATACACCCCAAATGAGTTTTCAACATAGTTTGTTTCCAATCTTTACTGAAATCTGATGACCTTGAAATTTTTGTTTTTTTATATACCATATAAATTATTAAAGGTAATGCACTCGTGATATTCCAGAATTTTTTCGAAATTTTTTGATAGGTACTTTTCGAGATAAGGCCCGGGACAGCGATTTTTCGCCAATTTTTAAAAATAATACAAAGAAAAGTGCGCGCAAGTATAATATTATATATATATTTTTTACTCGTGTTTTCACAAGCTTTCATTTGACACCACACTCGATGACCTAGTAAAAAAATTTTTTTTTCACTTACGACTTCACTCCCCAAAACTAACCCCTTAAGTCAAAATTTAATTCTCAAAACTACATGGCTCTGATGAGGCTATCAATTCCTATATTATTACCAAATTTCACCTTTCTATGTCAAATATTTTCGGAGAAAATCGGGTGTGACAGACAGACAGACACCGAAGTGATCTTATTAGTGTTCCGTACGGAACACTAATAACCTGTCAAGTGCAAGTTGAACTTGCGCAATTAGTGTTCCATACGTTGATTGCTTTTAAAATAAAATATGTTGTAAGGGAAGTATAAAATGATCAGTGACTTCAAAAACACAGCGCAAATGAGTTTTCAACAAAGTTTATTTCCAATCTTTACTGAAAATTGATGACTTTGAAATTTCTGTTTTTTTTTTATATACCAGATAAATTATTACAGGTAATGCACTCGTGATAATTTTCATTCAATCTACACCCCGTGGAGAATATTCCAGAATTTTTTCAAAATTTTTTGATAAGTAGTTTCCGAGATAAGGCGGGTAGACAGCGATTTTTCGCTATTTTTTAAAAATAATACAAAGAAAAGGGCGCGCAAGTATTACATTACATTATATATATATATATATATATATATATATATATATATATATATATATATATATATATATATATTTTAAAAAAAAAATTTTTTTTTCACTTTCGATTTCACCCCCCAAAACTAACCTCTTAAGTCAAAATTTAATTTTTAAAACTACATGGCTCTGATGAGGCCATCAATTCCTATATTATTACCAAATTTCAACTTTCTATGACAAATAGTTTCGGAGAAAATCGGATGTGACAGACGGACGGACAGACGGACAGATACGGAACACTAGACCTGAACCAATTTGAAGAGGCAGTGGCTTAGTGATATACTATTTTGAATTATCTAGCGCTGTGCTCTGCGTAAACTGCTTGGCCACAAATACAAAAATCGCATTTGTAATTTGTTATTATAATACTTTTCTGTATTGTCTATACATTGTTTTGAAGAAAATATCTTCCATAATGAAAAATGAATAAAGTTATTTTCTTACAAATATGCTGTTCTAAAATAAGCAGCAAATTTGATTTTCTTAAGTGAAAGTGAAGTAAATTTACATGATACAGTTAAAACCATACAACACATTGATACCCGCTCCTTTTAGCTCCTTCTCTAAGACGATATCGTCCAAAAACTATAGTTTTCAATTCTATTTCAAGTATTACAATATCACTTTGCTTGGGAATTATGGTACAAACAGATCCACAAACCGACAATCAGTTAGACACGACGGAAATGGGAAAATATGTTTTTCGCGATCTATGAACCCTGAAATGTAAATAAATGCAAAACTCGCAGAGGGTAATTTTTTCATTTTCCTTCAGCAACGAAAGTAAAACCAATAATTTACCTACTGTGCCAAAGGTAAGTAAGTTTTGGCAAAATTCACTGTTTATATTTCTAAACCGTGCTCTGTAATCAAGCTAACATTTTTTAGGTCACTCTGTAACCACCTCTGAATCGCTTCTATATACTACGTCTGTTAAAATTGGAAATAATGAAAAAGCACACTGTAATAGAAGTATATTAGGATAGATACGTACCCCCTTCTAACGCAGTACTTCATTCCTTTCACCTCAGATATCTTCTATAATATATATATGTTATATATAATATATATATATATATATATATATATATATATATATATATATATATAATGCAACGTCTCTCTGTCTGTCCGTTAGTGCGTTTATCACTCGAGAACCACTTATCCGATTTACGTGCTTTTTTTTTAAAACATACATGTGTTATCTGGTCAGGTTATAGGATATATTTTATTACGTTAGGTAACATAAGAAATAAGTAGTGACGATAATAGTGAATCAGGTCCAAAAAAGTATGCTGCTAGCGCGTTCTCTTGCAATACACTACCTAAATCATTAAATATGGAACAATATCATGTAGCAAAGAATATATATAAAATACAACGTCTCTCTGTCTGTCTGTCTGTTAGTGCGTTTATGATTTGAGAACACTTATGAGATTTACATGTTTTATTTTTTTAATTCATACATTTGTTCTCTGGCCAGGTTATCTATAATTTTCTATAAATATATATATATATATATATATATATATATATATTCGATATATATATATATATATATATATATATACATATATATATATATATATATATATATATATATATATATATATATATATATATATATATATAATGCCACGTCTCTCTGTCTGTCTGTCTGTTTATCCGTTAGTGCGCTTATCACTCGAGAACCACTTATCCGATTTACGTGTTTTTTTTTAAACATACATATGTTCCCTTGCCACGTTAGATAACATAAGAAAACATAAGAAATAAGCAGTGACGATAATAGTGAATCAAGTCGGAAAAAAGTTTGCTGCTAGCGTGTTCTCTTGCAATAGATTTTCTAAAAGAATACGAGTATAATATATATTTAAAAAGCAACGTCTCCATGTCTATCTGTCTGTCCGTTAGTGCGCTCAAAAACCACTTATCCGATTTACGTGTTTTTTTTATCCAAAATACCTCTGACATCATTACAAACAACTAAATCATTTTCTCTAGAAAAATATGGTAACAGATTCATTTCTCGAGTCCGATATAAAGTAATTCTGGTTCTTGGTGCAAGTAAATTCTGTTCTTTTAAACGAGATACCAAAATTGCAGAAGCTTCTTTTGACAAATTTAAATTTCTTACTAAGTCATTCAATTTTTTTTGATTCAAAGGTTGAGGATCTGATGACTGGCTACATGTGAAATCTGAATCAGTAGTGCCCATTGCGTTGTCTTCAATTTCCATAAGATCTGGTTCTTCAGAGCATTAAGATGATGCTCCTTGTGTCTCACCAGAGTATGGAAGAAGTCGTTGAGCGGAGGGTAAGTTAGCATATGACCATTTATTTCGATTTCCAGAATTTATGCCGTTAATATTTACGTCGCAAAAATAGCAGTCGTCATAGTGATTGTGAGGTTCCTAGCAAATCATCTGTTTTTTAAATTTGATAGCACTTCTTTTTCCATTTGTCCATAGCCGCAGATACACAATACAGTTTTGACACACAATATGAGGTACCCATTGTTCGTCTTGATTGAAAGTGGTTAAAATACGTAGTTTTAACGAAGTCCGAGATAGGTTTTCGATATTTTTTAAAGATGTATTCGCCACAAATATAGCAAAAACAATCCAGATTGTATAAACAACGTCTACGTGTCGAAGCCATATCTGAAATAAAAAAAAAAAATTATTCTGAGTCGGGTAGATCATAAAAAACTGCGGGTATCGTCTAAGTTAATATAGACCGAAAATATTAAAAAACATGAGCTGTCAGTGAAAAACTAATATCGAATTCGAAATCAGAACACTACAATAAGCCCAAAACTGAAAAAACATTCGAGGAAAAAATTTAAAAAAATGATTTGTTGACCAGTTTAATTCTTGATTTTTTTGAGCCTATCGTTGCCGGAAGAAAGAATTGCAATGTCGAAATTTCGCCTGCCTAAGGAATCAAAAGGGCTGGACGTATATGCAAATCTTAGAACCCTTTAACGAACTCTGGTTTGGCTATGCAAATTTTTTTACTGTCTGAATAGAATCGTCGGCTCTAACTGTGATTTTTATGTTAGGAATTTGCTACAGGCTGTTTTTTACTTTTGTATTGGAGATTACTAAATTGTATTGGATGAAAAAACGTGAGGTGATTGGTATGCAAATTACTCTTACCTACATCTGGCAGTCAGGCGGGCCTACCGTTAGATGATGTTAGTTTTTTTAAGGAACGTTGAGGGTTTCATTGATAAATAATACCCGATTTCTTTTTTTTTTTTTTATGGGTCTAGCACACGTGCTACAGGGAAGTCCCTAAAGCGCTACAGAAGCGACACGTGTGCGGAGAAAGCGATTCACGTTGTTCTTGAATCGCTGTAGATTGTACTCGGTGGGAAACACAGTCCTGGACAAATTATTCCAAAGGGGTAATGTTCTCCATATAAAAGACTGCTTGAAAAACGTTGTACGAAGAGTAACAAGCTGAACCTCATACGGATGTGAAGAATTAGCGCGACGTGTATTTCTAACATGCACCGCTCTGGGAGGAATTAAGCGGGCCACATCCTTCGAACACTTTCCATGAAAGTACTTGTAGAATAGGCTCAAGTCGCCAACCGTTCTTCGATGTTCCAGCGAATCAAGGCCGACGGTCAGTTCCGGGTCTCCAATCAGACAAACAGCTCTTCTCTGAATAGAATCCAACAAATGCAGTGTATGTTTGGGAGCGGAGCTCCAAACATGGGAGCAGTATTCCATAGTTGGTCGAATTTGAGCTTCGTAAAGAATGAACAGTTGTTGTGGAGTGTAAAGCTTTCTGGTTCGAAATAATATTCCCATCTTCTGAGAAGCTCTCCTTGCTATGCCTGCAACATGTTCATGCCAGGACATATTTGCTCCCAAATTAACGCCCAACAAATTGAGTGACGATGTTAGAGGAATGGAGTGCTCCGACATAACTATGTCGGGTTCAGCAACGTTAACTTTTTTAGAAAAAAAAACTGCCGCCTGGGTTTTTGTAGCGTTAAATTCCACTTGGTTACTATCACCCCAAGATAGAATTTCTTCCAGGTCTTTGTTAAATTGAATGACTTCCTGCTGTCTGCGGATATTCGTCTGAGTAGCCGATGTCCAAGCGTTCAAAGTGAATGAAGAGATAAGTGTACTGTCATCTGCAAAGCTGTAGATTGGATTCTCGGTCTTTTCCAGCAGATCGTTAATGTAAATGAGAAAGAGAGTAGGAGATAGTATGGAGCCTTGGGGTACACCGGCGTTGATAGTGAAGGTGTTAGAAAGAAATCCGTCGACTGCCACTCGTAAAGAACGCTCTCTGAGGAAACATGAGAGCCACAAACAGAACTTTTCCGACATACCACAAGAATGTAGCTTAGCCAACAGCCCATCGTGCCAAACACGGTCGAATGCTTTGGATATGTCAAGAGCAACCGCTCGAGATTCTCCAAAATGTTTAATTGCATTGTTCCAAACATGTGTTACATAAGTCAGAAGATCTCCTGTTGAACTATTTTTACGAAAGCCATATTGGTGATCGCTAATAATGTTGAATCCTTCAAGATATTTTAGAAGATGCTGATTGATAGCCTTTTCCATGACTTTCGATATTATTGAAAGCAGTGCGATTGGTCGGTAGTTATTTGGCTTGCCTTTTTTAGGTATCGGCTGAACTGTAGCACATTTCCAGCAGGAAGGAAATATTCCCTTTCTGTAGGACAGGTTGAAAAGTCTACAGAAAACTGGTGTTAAATCCCTTGCACAGATTTTAAGAACTATGGCAGGTATTCCGTCAGCGCCAGAAGCCTTTTTAGTGTCTAGCTTCATCAGAATACGCTTTATGATACGCTGTCTGAAGACAACATCGGGCATCCTTGACTGCACTATGGAAATAGTAGGTGGTGTTTTTCCTTGGAAATCGACAATAGAATGTGAAGCAAAGAGTTCAGCCAACAAGTTCGCTTTCTCAACAGGTGACGTTGCAATAGAATTATCTAGCCGTGTGAGTGGTGGTATGGTGGATTTGGTGAAATTTTTGACTAACTGCCTTAGCGACCGACCAAAAGGCCTTGAATTGCCGGGACAGGCGAGAAGTTTGTTTCTAATCCGTTGATTGTGTACCTCCTTGCTTTCGTCGATAATTTCTTTGCATCTGTTCCTGGCACGAACAAATGTGTTACGATTTATGGTGTTAGGATTTTCGCGCCATTGTCGGTATGCAAGATGTTTAGAAGCAATAGCTTCTTTGCATTTTCGGTCAAACCAAAGCTTGCCGTTGGAAGGACATTTCTTCGAAAAAGGGATGTAAGCCTCCATACCGGCCAAAATAACATCGGAACCTCCCTGGCGCAGTCAGATGGGTCGTCGGATCGAAAACAAACGTCTAACCAAGGGAAAGTTCGAAAATATTCCATGAGATCTTTCCATTTAGCAGACTTGTAGTGCCAAATCTTGCGCGGTTTAGGCGCCTCTCTGTCATTGATTGGTAGAATACTCGATGTCGAAAGAACCTAACGGCGGATTTACGCTGACTGTGTAAATCTCCGGATTGGTGGTTAAAAAGAGACCAAGAAGACTGGCAAACTCTCCATCTCGATCAGGGATCCGTGTTGGTCCGTCAATAAGCTGAGTTAAGCTTCAAGTTCAAATAGATTAAATATAATTATTTTAATTTTGACAGCTGTCAATGCCATTTTCTTTCGTTTCTATGTTGAATTAAGACGCTTGAGTCGTCGGAATAATTTACATATAGTTCACGTGTTAATCATAGCTTTATTGACAAGTTTATAACAAAACCACAAACAGTGCTTCACGCAATGATGGCCTGGGTACTTTTTATCCATGACAATAACTTCTGTAATTTATCAACATGTGAGAAGCAGTTCAAAGCTTTGTAGAGGTCTAGAAGAAAAGCCATACCTAAATTCCACCCCACCTGAAGATTCGAGTATTTCTTCTATAAAATCGAAAACGGTCGTTTGGACACTTTATTATATTTCTCGATTTTCTATTATCAACAGAAGCTTATAATACTTGACAGTTCCAAATATCACGCCGCATCGCCTGTCGCCTCAGTGAAAGAAACTTAAATTAATGTGTGCAATAATTTGCTCGGCAATTAAGTGTTTTTATAAGACACATCAAGAACTTAAAATTCAAGACATACCCCATACACAAACAAACATTCTTGTGCGTATCCCTTCTTATCTGCGGAACGCGAACGTACATACATACAACTCACCCGGCAATCCTCATATACTGCTTCTTTTGTGAATGAATACGTGCGCGAATTTAAAAAGTATTGTTGGTTAAAATTTTCTGTAGATTGTTAATGATAAATAAATACCAATACATACTATAATATAAGAATCTAAAAATCAACACTAAAATATATACAAAATCATTACAACTTCTATTGAAATCTATAACTTGTTAGCGTAACTTTGTACATGTGATTGGTGGGCTAGATGGGAAAACTGCCTGATTCTGAAAACCTACTTTTAATCGTGCTTATTTAGGTACCTACAAAAAATGAATATTTTCTTCATGATGCAAATGTACTCTAGGTAAGCCGACATCTTAAAAATATATATATGACAAGGATTTTCTACAGCTGACGCTGTCTTCCTTCTCTCAGCCTTTGATTCCATCCGTTTCTATCTTCCCAGTCTCCATCTGTTAGACCCTTGTCCTCCATAGCCTCGTCCACATCGTCTCTCCACGATCGTCTGGGTCTTCCTCTTTTTCTTCTCCCTATAGGGCTCCACTCCGTTATTTTCTTTATCCACCTATTATCTTCGCTTCGTCTTATGTGTCCATACCATTTTAATCGTTTTTCTTCAATGGTATTTATTGCGTTCTCTTTGATGTTCATTCTGCTTCTTATTTCTTCATTGGTTATTCTCTCCATACATGTCACTCTACAACATCTTCTCCAATACTCCACATCTACCGCGTTAATTTTAGATTTATTTCTTTTGTTGATCGTCCATGTTTCTGACCCGTATGTCATTATGCTTTGTATTATTGATTTGTATATGCGTGTTTTGTTTCTCTTTGTAATGAGCTTATCCCACAGGATCGAATTTAATTGTCTTATGCATGTTCGCGTTTGTCCTAATCTAGCTTTAATCTCTTCTTCTGATGTTGTGTTTTTTGAAATGATGGTTCCTAGATATTTAAATCTATCGGTTCCTTTGATTATTGTTTCGTTATCTACTACTAGATTCTCCACGTTTCCCTCCTTTGTTGTTAGATATTCCGTTTTATCAAAGTTTATTGCTAATCCTGCTGTAGTGTATTCTTCTTTCAGTTTTCTTACCATATAACCGAGGTCTTCCTCATCTTGCGCTATGATTACTTGGTCGTCTGCGAAACTTAGAGTATATAAGTAATCTTCTCGTATTGGGACTCCCCATTCCACTACATTTTTGCTTCCATTTTTTTAATGTTTGTTCGAGGTATATTTTGAATAGTGTTGGGGATGTAGAGCATCCTTGTAATAGGCCTTTTGATGTTTGGAGTCTCTTCCCTATTTTATGTCCTATTTTTATGTTCACTGTGTTGTTTTCGTAGAGAGCTTTTACTGCGTATATTAGTTCTTTGTCAATACCTATTTCTTTCATTGAGATCCATAATCTTTGTCTTAGTACTAAGTCATAGGCTTTTCTTATATCTATGAAGGCTAGATGAACTTCTCTATTCTTTGCCAGTTTTTTTTTTCCATTGTTTGTTTTATAGTGTATATGTGGTCTATACATGATTTTCCGGCCGTAAAGCTTGCTTGGTCTTCTCCAATTTTTTCTTTAATATTTTCCTCCATGATATTTTTAATAATTTTTCCATACAAACGTCCCATACTCGATATTATGCTTAGGCCTCTATAGTTTGTGCATTTTCTGCGGTCTCCCTTTTTAAATATGGATACTATATAAGCTTTTAACCATTCCTCTGGTATTTTTTCTCCATTTATCGCTCTGTGGAACATGTTTCTCAGCATTCGATGTAATTTATTAGACCCGTACTTAATCATTTCATTTACCACACCCCCAGGCCCCGCAGATTTATTATTTTTGAATGTTTTTATTGTCTTCTTTACTTCTTCATAGCTTAGTTCTATCTCTTTTATTTCCTTATTCTGTTCTTCTTCAGGGCTCTCTTCTTGGAATTCTTGTCTATCTTCTGTTAACAGCTTCTTATAATATTCTTCCCACTCTTAAAAATACAAAGTAATAATAGCAAAGAACTAGCAACTGGTCGCATTGCTTTTAGTTATATTAAAGGTTATAAACAAAGTTAAACTTCTCTAAAGCAAAAGAGAATTATTATCTTGACGTCTTGCTTTATTAACTTCTTAATTTTAATAATTTCATCAAATCCATAATATCAATACTTACAGAGAATTATAGAGATAATAATAGAGCAACAACATCGGTTGTGGGATTTCCTCAGAGTACTGGTGTTGTACCCATATAAAAAGAGTACTTGATATTTCTATCTTATTATTTCATGTATTCCCATTCTGGTCCACCAAACACAAGTATATCTATAATATATATAAAATGCAACGTCTCTCTGTCTGTCTGTCTGTCCGTTAGTGCACTTATCACTCGAGAACCACTTATCCGATTTACGTGCATTTTTTTAACCATGCGTATGTCATTTGCCGCTATATATATAAATATATATATATATATATATATATATATATATATATATATATATATATATATATATATATAGCAGTATTATGTTCTTGGACACCTTTTCAGCTACGCCAAGCTTTCGAAAATATTTTTATTTTCTTCATCAGGGCTACAATTACAGTAGATTATCAGTATTTTTGAGATTAAAAGTAAAGAACAACCCTATTTTATATGTAACACTAGCCGGGCCCGCGGCTCCGCTCGCGTGGACTTGATTCACTACTATCGTCACTGCTTATTCCTTATGTTACCTAACGTAATAAAATATCTCCCATTATTTCTTCTTATCTCCCAATATTTCTCCTTATCTCCCAATATTTCTTCTTATCTCCCATTATCTCTACATAATTTCCATTATCTAGGCTTATCTCTGCTCATCTCCCATTATTTCTCCTTATCTCCCATTATCTCACCTTATTTCCCATTATCTAGGCTTATCTCGACTTATCTCCCATTATTTCTCCTTATCTCTCCTTATCTCCCATTATCTCACCATAACTCCCATTATCTAGACTTATCTCTGCTTATCTGCCATTATCTCTCCTTATCTCCCATTATTTATACTTATCTCCCATTATCTCACCTTATCTCCTATTATCCAGGCTTATCTCGACTTATCTCCCTTTATTTCTCCTTATCTCTCATTATCTCACATTATCTCCCATTTTCTAGGCTTATATCGAATTATATAGAACATATGTATAAATTTATAAAAACACGTAAATCAGATAAGTGCTTCCCGAGTGATAAGCGCACTAACGGACAGACAGACAGACGGAGAGACGTTGCATTTTATATATATTGTATTCTTTGCTACATGATATTGTTCCATATTTAATGCTTTAGGGAGTGTATTGCAAGAGAATGCGCTAGCGGCAAACTTGTCTCCGACTTGATTCACTATTATCGTCACTGCTTATTCCTTATGTCACCTAATAAAATATATTCTATAACCTGGCCAGAGAACATACGTATGTTTAAAAAAAAGCACGTAAATCGGATAAGTGGTTCTCCAGTGATAAGCACACTAACGGACGGACAGACAGACAGACAGACAGACTGACAGAGAGACATTGCATTTTATATATATTATAATATTCTCTGCTACATAATATTGTTCCATATCTAATGGTTTGGACTGTGTATTGCGACAGAACGCGTTAGCGGCAAACTTTGTCCGACTTCATTTACTATTATTGTCACTGCTCATTCCTTATGCTACCTATCGTAATAAAATATAGCCTATAACCTGGCCGGAGAACATATGTATGTTTTAAAAAAAAAAAGTACGAAAATCGGATAAGTGGTTCTCCAGTGATAAACGCACTAACTTACAGACAGACAGACAGAGATACGTTGCATTTTATATATATTATAGATGTAATAAAATATATACCTATAAACTGGTCAGAGAACATATGTATGAATTTAAAAAATCACGTAAATCGGATAAGTAGTTCTCGAGGGATAAGCGCATTAACGGACAGACAGACAGACAGACAACCATTGCATTTTATATATATTATAGATATAGATTATTATTATTATATAACCTGGCCAAAGAATATATGTATGAATTTAAAAAAAGACAGGTAAATCGGATAAGTGGTTCCCGCGTGATAAACGCACTAATGGACAGACAGACAGACAGAGACATTGTATTTTATATATATTATAGATTATAGATTATACGAGTAGATATTCTTTGCTACATAATATTGTTCCATATTTAATGGTTTAGGCTGTGTATTGCAAAGGCACGCGCTAGCGGCAAACTTATTTCCGACATCATTCACTATTTTACGTCACTGCTCATTCCTTATGCTACCTATCGTAATAAAATATAGCCTATAACCTGGCCAGAGAACATATGTATGTTTTAAAAAAAAAAGTACGTAAATCGGATAAGTGGTTCTTCAGTGATAGGCGCACTAACGGACAGACAGACAGACAGACAGACAGACAGAGAGACGTTGCATTTTATATATATTATAGATTAAAGTACTTAATGCTAAGTGGTGTGTTTCAAAAATTATTGTTTGTGGGGGCACTTTATTACACTTATTCCTAAAAAAAAACAGGAAAAAACACAAGAAAAAGTCGACATATTCATCTCTAGGAAATATAACAAATTTTTACTTCATTTTGTTAGAATAGTACAGAGAATTGTGTGGTTGTAAAATGATTTTAATTTATAAAGGATTTTTTTGTTATGTTTTCTTGTCATTTTACTAAGGGCAGTGTGTTTCTATCTCTAGATACATATATTATATTAGGTAACATAAGGAATAAGCAGTGACGATAATAGTGAATCAAGTTCACGCTAGCGGAGCTGCGGGTACGGCTAGCTATAGCATAAATTATAACAAACTATAATTCAAAAATACATGATATTATGCCAACAATTTAAAACTAGTTATATTGAATCTAATGATTTTGTAACTCCTTGTATAATTTGATAGCCAAAAGTGCAATGACAAGTCTAAACAAAATAAGGAAAGATCACAAAATAGATAAAATGACTAAAAAAGGTTTGTCAATTCACTAATATTCCGTATAGCCACATACGGAGCCGAAACATGGACTATTAATGCAGCATGCCGTAAAAAAATAGAGGCTTTCGAAACTACATACATACAGACGGATGTGTCGAATTTCCTGGGCAGCTCATAGAACAAATGCGTCTGTTCTGAGCGATCTTAACATCCAGAATAGTGACCGGCTGTTACCTTCGCTTCGGTTCAGAGAAAAATAGCATCATTTTTCGGTCAGATAATAAGAAGGGATGGTGTGGAAAACTTAATGATACAAGGGAAAGTCGACGGCAAATAAGGGGTAGATTACCCAACAGATGCATGGATCAGATCATGTCTACAATGCACTGGGAATTACCGGAGATGATGAGAAGTGTCGAAGATAGAGAAGCCTGGAGAGCTGTTATAAATTCTGTTTCACAATACAAAAGAGGTCACGATGCTCGCATCCGAGCAACGATGCGAGGGAGAGTGTAATTAGTTGCACTGTTCTTACATCTTATTTATCATATAAAGTGGTATTTACGTCATACAAAATAAATTTCCTAGTTAATAGTTTATTTCTAAAAATATTTGAGAATACATTTTCCAATAAACATAAGAAAAGTAGACCAATAAGCCAGACGACAGTTTCTATCTGACAAAATTGAGCCGATTTTATAAAATTCGTTCTCGTGCTTGCTCGTAACCACAATAAATGAACGGCAACGAAAACGGATATGAACACATAAACGGGCAGATATTTAAATTTTACTCCAGCTAGTGCGTCGCTCTCTCGACAAAATTTCCTTGGGAAATGGAAAATGTGCGGCTGTGTTTATTGCTAGGAAAATTGGAATTTTTCGAAGATATAGTCTTCTCTCGCGTGCACAGCACATATGAATTCCTACGTTTTGTCGTCTTATAAGTTTATACGAGCAAAATATTCAACTTTTTATTACATATTAAATAATAATAAAATGCACTTGAAAATAAGATATCGTCGTGTCTCTGAGGTTATTTCATAGGGGAAAATACGAAATTAATATCTTTCAAGATTTCACAGTTATATCTTCTTCTTCTTTAACTACTTTAAATTGAAGAAGTTCTTGCACCAACTTTAGTTCAGCCTCTCCTTCCTATTGGTGACTTGTCTCTTGTGATTAAAATCACCTTTTTTTCTGTAAGATTAGATATTTGTCTATTCTATTTTTTTTTGTAATACCCAGTCACTTATATTATCTATTTTACATGTCTGAAATCTCTAAAGATCATACTCGTTCGCTGCTATCATCATTACGTCGTCAGCATATTTATTTATTTATTTATTTATTTTATTTTTATTTACGGGCAAACCCATATTGTACATAGTTTTACAGAAAAATTTCAATAATATAGTAAAGTTATAACAATACAATAACAACACCGGTAATTATCATTTCAAAAACTCAGTGGACTGTCAACAGTTTTTCTTTTAAACGTTTTAAAGAGAGATTAAAAAAATCAAGATCCGCTTCACTGGCACCATTAGTGATTCTAGTGATCGGCGAGAATACGCCATAGTTACATCTGTGGTACCTCGGGGCAAAGAGTACGTGGTCCCTTGTTGATCTTGGTGGAACATGAAAATTTATCAGACTCAAGAGATCAGAGCAGTCTATATGACCATTTACAAGTCGAAATAAGAAACATATATCAGCAACTTTCCTACGTCTTGAAAGTGATTGCAGCTGAAGTCTTCGTAGCTGGTCCCCATAGGCAGTGATGTTCCACTTAAATTTGCACGAGACATATCTAGCATACTTCCTCTGTACCCTTTCAACACCCTCAATATGCACAGCATACGATGGCGACCATACACATGACAGATACTCCAAAGAAGATCTCACCAAGGCTTTGTATTCACGCTATCTACGGTCTGGAAATCCCTAGTATTTCAAAAAGCAAGCTTAGTAATAAAGTCCAAATAATGAAAATACCCAACTCACACAATGAAGTGACTCTTTCGAGAAGACAATTATTAATACTGTAGCCATACAAAAGCGGAACTTTCACTCGAAAGAACGACATAATCTTACATTTTTTAATATTTAGTTTCATTTTGCTTCTCCTGCACCACTCACTCACCATATCCAAGTCTCCCTGCAGTCTCATAGCATCGTCAACAGAATGAATTGCCATAGACAATTTCAAGTCATCTGCAAAAAACAAGGGCTTTGAAAATAGAATCATCTTTCGTAGGTCGTTAATAAATATATTAAACAGCAACGGGCCCAGGTGGCTACCCTGCGGCACTCCCGATGCAACAGATACCTCACTCGACACAAAGCCCTTTACTTTAACAAACTGTTTCCTGTATTTAAGGGAGCAGGTCAACCAATTCAGTAGTGATCCACAAAACCCATAACCTCTTAAACTTCCTATCAGGATATCGTGGTTGACTGTGTCGAAGGCCTTGCTGAAATCCGTATAAACCACGTCAACTTGATCACCCGCCTCCATTACATCAATAGTACTTTGAACCAACAAGATTAAGTTTGTAGCCGTCGATCTGCCACCAACGAAACCGTGCTGTTCCGGAACCAAAAAAGGTTTTATGAATGGTTTTAATTTGTCGCAAACAATTTTTTCGAATACTTTTGGAACAGAACTTAGAACGGAAATAGGTCGATAATTTTTAGCGTCTGATTTGTCGCCGGACTTAAATACTGGAGTAATGAAACTGTATTTCCATTGGTCAGGAAAAACACCGCTCTCTAGGGACATTTTAAAAAGCATATGGAGCGGTTTGGTCAAAGCATAGACACAGTCAACCAAAAATCTGGGAGATATACCATCAGGACCCGGTCCCTTATTTATGTCAAGTTTGGACATACAGTCAAACACCTCCCCCAGGGAGATCTCAACAGAGGAGAATGATCCACCACTATCCTCACCATCCACTCCATATGATAGTAATACTCGAGTCTTCCTGGTGAATTCCTCATAGTACTGGTATCGACTCTGTGAGTTCATCGATCATTTTAGTTACGATGTCTTTTTTGAATAAATATTTTCTATGCTTTTGATGACGTACGGTAGATCTCTTTCGTAAAGTCGTACTAGATCTTCAGGCTGTAGCGGCTCTGTATTATTAGTTCCATTACGATCAAAAATTCAAGAAATTCCTAGGAGCTCACTCTCTTTTAAAATAAAATATTTTGGAACGGAAGCTTTCACGGTTTTGGTTTTATGAGGAATCGTGACTTTTGGGATTAGACTGTGATAATTTAGAGTGAATTTCCTACGTTTCGCTTACGATTGCATTAGTTATCCTCTATTGTTCAGTGTAATTAATCAACATCATGACGTTAAGGTTATCTGTTAGTACGAACGCAACTTTATTATTACTTTTCAAAATGTCGATACTGAACTCCTCATTTTAAGCATACTTTACGGTATTTATAGCCTATCAGAAGTGATTGCAAATGATAATTTACAACACTACAATTGTTTGTTAACATTTTGGAAATTTCATTTTTTTTTTTGTAAAACACTGCACATTCCAAGAACCCTAGTTTTATTTTTTTTTTTGTGAAAAAACCTTGTCAAGAGCTAACAAAGATGTGTGTATTTTTTTGTTCAGCAGTAATATGACATTCACTTAACATACAAGTTCAAGACAAGGTTCAGTTGCAACATTTTGAAAAACTAAAATATTTTTACCTAAGTTTTCTGAAGAAAACTTATTAGTTCACTGGTAGCACAATTATTAAGTATTTAACAATACAACATTATTCATCTCCAAATTTCGTTTAATCCACTAAAGTTTAATAGGTTTCCAAACAACATATCGAAATTCTAGATATCAAGTGTTTTTTGTTTCTTAACATTGAATACATACTCGTAAAGAGTAGAAAATATTTTTATTTTTCATAGAATCACATAGCTTTTGACAGAAAAAATACCTTTGCGTCAAAATTTACTATCAATTTCTGAGGAAAAACATCGCCCACTATTCGCATAGTGCAGTCAAGGATGCCCGATATTGTCTTCAGACTTGCTATAGAACTCCAAAAGTGCGCGAGCGAATTAACATAAGTTTTCTGTAGATTTTTCAACCTGTCCTACAGAATTCCTTCTTGCTGGAAAAGCGCTACAGTTCAGCTGATACCTAAAAAAGGCAAGAAGACCTTGTCAATCAACTATTGATCGCACTGCTTTCGATAATATCGAAAGTTATGAAAAAGGCTATCAATCAGCATCTTCTAAATATCCAGAAGAATTCAATATTATCACCAACTGTCAGTATGGCCTTCGTAAGCAAAGGTTAACAAGAGATATTCTAACACATGTTTACAACAATGTAACTGACCATTTTGGAGACTTCCGAGGGTTGCAGTTGATATGTCCAAGGCGTTTGACCATGTTTGGCACGTCGGATTGCTAAGCTAAGCGCTATGATATATCGCCTAAGCGTTCTTATGGTATATCTTCACAGATTTTTATCTAATACCTATCAAAGCCGGTGTGTCTCTCTTTCTCATTTACTTTAACGATTTGCTGGCAAGGACCAAGAATCCAATCTACAGCTTTCAAGATGGCAATAAGCTTATTTTTCATTCAATTTGAACGCTCGAACAGCGGCTACTCATGCAAATATCCGCAGACAACAGGAAGTTGTTCAACTTAACAAAGGTCTGGAAGAAATTCTATCTTGGGGTGATCGTAACCTAGTAGAATCTAACGCTAGAAGAACTCAGGCGATAGTTTTTTTTCTTAAAAAACTTACCGTTGCTGAAGCTGACGTAGTTATGTCGGGACATTCCATTCCTTTAACATCGTCACTCAATTTGATGAGTATGAACATGTCGTAAGCATAGTAAAGAGAGTTTCTCAAAAACTGGGAACATTATTTCGAACTCCAGAGCTTCACACTCCACAGTTCTGTACAAAGTTCGAATGCGACTAATGATGGAATACTGCTTCCATGTTTGGAGCTATATTCCAAAACTTATACTGCATTTGTAGTATTCTATTCAGAAGAGAGCTCTTTGCCTGAACTAACCAGCAACCTTGATTCATTAGAACATAGAAGTACGGTTGCCGACTTTAGTCAATTCTACAAGTATTCGATGGATATAGCCAGCTTAATTCCTCCCAGTGCGGTGCATACTAGGAATACATGTCACGCTAATACTTGACATTCGTATGAGGTTCAGTTTGTCACTCCTCATACCTTTTTCAAGCATCTTTTATATGGAGAACTTCAACTTCTTCTAATGTTTGCCTAGGACTATGTTTTCCACCGAATACAATTTATAGCGATTCAAGACCAAGGTGAGTCGCTTTTTTCGCACACGCGTAGTGTTTTAGATTCCTAGCAGCATATGTGCCATGCCCATAAAAAGAAACTGTTGAGGTTAACTGGGACCGACCTCTCAAAAACAGAAGCTGATAAAAATATAATAAACCCAAATACCAGGTGTACAAGTATGAAATGCGGATTTCAGACAACAGATAGTGCACCAATGCAGTTTGTGCTATAAAGATTTGACACTGCGCCATTTTGTCAAGTGTCAGACGCGCACGAGTGATAAATTGCAAAATGTGTGCATAATGTTGTGTTCAATATGTCGAAATTTATACCGAACAAAGAGCATTCGCGGACAGCATTAATTTTTTGTTTTCATTTGAAGAAAACTGCTGTTGAATCATACCGATTACTTCGAGAAGCTTATGGTGAACATGCTCCATCGCAAGATACGTGTGAACGATGGTTTCGGCGTTTCAAAAATGGTGACTTCGATGTTGCAGACAAGGAACGTGGAAAACGGCCAAAAAAATACGAAGATGTGGAATTGCAAGCATTGTTGGACGAAGATGATTCGCAGACACAAAAACAACTCGCCGAGCAATTGGGCGTTAGTCCAATCGATTCTACGAGAGATGGGAAAGATTCAGAAGACCGGTAGATGGGTACCACATGAGTTGAACGACAGGTAAATGGAAAAGAGCAAAAACACGTGTGACACTTTGCTCGCTCGGTACAAAAGGAAGTCGTTTTTGCATCGTATAGTTACAGGGGATGAAAAGTGGATTTATTTTGAGAATCCTAAGCGCAAAAAATCATGAGTAGACCCATGCGCACCATCCACATCGATCGCAAGACCGAATCGCTTTGGCAGAAAGACGATGCTCTGTGTTTGGTGGGACCAGAGGGGCGTGGTCTATTATGTGCTGTTAAAACCTGGGGAAAACGGCTAATACTAAACGTTACCAACAACAATTGACCGATTTGAACCGTTTGCTGCTTGAAAAAAGGCCAGAATAACGAAAGACGCAACACAAAGTCATTTTTCTTCATGACAATGTTCCATCACATACGGTAAAACTAGTTCGCGACACGTTGGAAGCACTCAGCTGGGAAGTTCTACCCCATGCGGCTTACTCACCAGACTTGGCTTCTTCCGATTACCACTTGTTTGCATCAATGGGTCACGCACTTGCTGAGCAGCGCTTTAGTTCGTACGAAAATGTGAAAAAAATGGCTCGACGATTGGTTCGCAGCAAAAGGGGAAGTGTTTTACTGGCGTGGTATTCACAAATTGCCCTAAAAGTGGGAAAAATGTATAACAAGCGATGGAACATACTTTGAATAAAGCAAAATTTAACATGTTTTTTTAGAAAATCCGCATTTCATACGCCCTAATGCTAGGCGAGTTGTTTTTGTGTTTGCGAATCATCTTCGTCCAACAATGCTTGCAGTTCCACATCTTTGTATTTCCTTGACGGTTTTCCACGTTCCTTGTCTGTAACATCGAAGTCACCACTTTTGAAACGCCGAAACCATCGTTCACACGTATCTTGCGATGTTCATCATAAGCTTATCGAAGTAATCAGTATGATTCAACAGCCGTTTACTTCAAATGAAAACATAAAATGCTGTCCGTAAATGCTCTTTGTTCAACACAACAATATGCACACACTTTTCCAATTTATCACTCGTGCGCGTCTGACACTTGTTGATGACACAACAAAATGGCGCAGTATCAAATCTTTATAGCACAAACTGCACTGGTGCATCATCTATTGTCTGAAATCCGCATTTCATACTTGTACACCTGGTATGTAAAATTTCCCATTATCTTAAACTGCGAGAGACTCCATTAACGGAGCTGGACGATTGAAATTTGCAAATACTCAAAAACAACCGGCTACAGTCTGATTCATATGTAAAAGCCGATTATTATATTGAGTCACACACTTTGATAAGCCTAATTATGTTCCAAGAAAATGTTTACACGAAAGTTGCTCGAGAATTATACGTCATATATCAATTAGAAACATCTAACGTTAAGATATTTAATGCATACTTTGTAAACAAGGTCTTTTTACAATACATTTACCAAACAACAAAATATATTATAACATATATCCAACAATTCCAAAAAGTAAACCATCTGATTTACGAGAAACTCGCAAGAACAGTTTCCATTTTAATTTGCTGCTGCCGGTTTTGGCGCCGATTTATGCCGTTAACTTGATGAATTTCTGCAGATTATACGAAGTTGAAAGCCAAGTTTCAACCAACTGATTTCGTACGCGATTTACTTCTAATTGGATCCGTGTAAACTGTTTTGAATTACAGATTTTATGAGTGATTGCGTGTCCAAATGCGCTCGTGGAAGGTATTTTTGTAAATAATATTATGCTTAAATCGAAGGGTCCTTTCTGTATTTTATAAATATGGAATAAAGCGAGATTAAATAGTAGGATATTGGAGTAATACATCCTTACTTCAACAATATTTTATGGTAATGAATTCTCTAAAAATTTGCAACTTTGATAATGAATGTCACACGGAATTAAATTATTCCTTTTAAATACCTACTTTCACTGTACTGTCATCGTTAGTTAAAAATAAAAACCGGTCAAGTGCAAGTTGAACTTGCGCAATTAGTGTTCCGTACGTTGATTGCTTTTAAAATAAAAAAATTTTGTTACAGAGGTATAAAATGATAAGTGACTTTACAAAATACACCCCAAATGAGTTTTCAACAAAGTTTGTTTCCAATCTTTACTGAAATCTGATGACCTTGAAATTTTTGTTTTTTTATATACCACATAAATTGTTAAAGGTAATGCACTCGTGATAATTTTCGTTCAATCTACACCCCGTGGAGAATATTCCAGAATTTTTTCGAAATTTTTTGATAAGTACTTTTCGAGATAAGGCCCGGGACAGCGATTTTTCGCGAATTTTTAAAAATAATACAAAGAAAAGTGCACGCAAGTATAATATTATATATATATATATTATATATATATATATATATATATATATATATATATATATATATATATATATATATAGATTTTACTCGTGTTTTCACAAGCTTTCATTTGACACCACACTCGATGACCTAGTAAAAAATTTTTTTTTTCACTTCCGACTTCACCCCCCAAAACTAACCCCTTAAGTCAAAATTTAATTCTCAAAACTACATGGCTCTGATGAGGCCATCAATTCCTATATTATTACCAAATTTCACCTTTCTATGTCAAATAGTTTCGGAGAAAATCGGGTGTGACAGACAGACTGACAGACAGACAGACAGACAGACACCGAAGTGATCTTATAAGTGTTTCGTACGGAACACTAATAACCGGTCAAGTGCAAGTAGAACTTGCACAATTAATGTTCCGTACGTTGATTGCTTTTAAAATAAAAATTTTTGTATCGGAAGTATAAAATGATCAGTGACTTCACAAAACACACCCCAAATGAGTTTTCAACAAAGTTTGTTTCTAATCTTTAATGAAAACTGATGACCTTGAAATTTTTGTTTTTTTGTATACCAGATAAATTATTAAAGGTATTGCACTCGTGATAATTTTCGTTCAATCTACACCCCGTGGAGAATATTCCAGAATTTTTTCAAAATTTTTTGATCAGTGCTTTTTGAGATAAGGCGGGGGGACAGCGATTTTTCGCGATTTTTTAAAAATAATACAAAGAAAAGTGCGCGCAATTACATATATATTTCTTACTTGTGTTTTCACAAGCTTTCATTTGACACCACACTCGATGACCTAGTAGAAAATTTTTTTTTTCACTTCCGATTTCACCCCCCTTAAGTCAAAATTTAACTTTTAAAGCTACATGGCTCAAATGAGGCCATCAATTCCTATATTAGTACCAAATTTCAACTTTCTATGTCAAATAGTTTCGGAGAAAATCGGGTGTGACAGACAGACAGACAGACAAACATCGAAGTGATCTTATAAGTGTTCCGTACGGAACACTAATTACCCTAAAGCTTATGCAAACTTAGCTAAATATTTTTAAAAATATATTATTCATCAAAAAATATTGGCCCAGTCGCCAAGGGTTTTGAGCTCTCATTAAATTTTAACAGGCTGCATTTTGGCATACAGATAGTTTTTTGAACGGTTTGATGTACGCTCAGCCCACAAAATCCAAAACAAAATCAAAAGTTCGGTTTTTCGGTAATATCTCGAAAAATAAAAAAGATATCCAAAAACTAATAGCACTACGTGAAAGAACGGGAAATTTTACAAAAAATAATACAATAGTACCCAGGTTATCCGAGGTAACGTGGGAGGCACCCTCCTCGGATAACTGAAAACTTGGATAATCCGGATTTGTTTTTTATTCATTCAAAAAATAAACACCAATACTTTAAACCGATGTATTAACGTTTTTAACATATAAAACAGTGAAATAATTATCTATGCGCTTCTGTTTCATATTGCATCTTCTTTTTCTCGCTGCAATGTTTCTCCATCTATTAAGAAGAAGCAAATCCGCTGGGGTTGCCTCTGGTTGTTGTTCGATATACCTCAAAGCTTTTTCCAAAAAAGCAACACCTTCTTGATGAGAGATCTTAGTGGGAGACTGTTCATCCACCCTCCGCTTCGTCATCGTCATCTGATTTTTCGGTTTCCTGAAAGGCATTCGTTATTTCTTCAATACTCATTTCTTTTTCTAAATCATCTGCTGTAATCCATTCAACAACATCTTTTCTTGTCACATTTTCGCAACCTTTTAATTTTTACATTAATTTAAATAAACTTTTTTCTTTTTCTTCTATCTCGCTGTCAAAATTTGAACAGGACATTTCTCCATGGCTTCTCAATTTCAAAGCTAATTCATTCAATGGAGTATCATCTTCACTGTCATTATAGTCCTCAAAATCAATAACTTTTGACCAAGATTTTTGAATAATAGTGGTAGTACGCACAGAATCTCAAGCTTGACTTACCCAGTAAATAACATTTTTCAGTGTAACCTTTCTCATCCCATTGATAATTTCCTCCCTTTCTGTGTATTCTAACAGATGTTCAAGATATAAACGCCTATAATTTTTTAAAATGTTTTCGAGGATGCTGGTTACATTTGGAGGAAAAAATTTTACAACAATTTCGCCCACATGAAGTCCTTCTCCAGGGTGAGAGGGGGCATTATCCATTAACAAAATTGCATTAATAGGAAGACGGTTTCTGTTCAAAAATTTAGTCACAGATGGCACGAACTCTTCTTCAAACCAGTTAGTAAATAAGGTCGCATCCATCCATGCGCTCTTCTGACTTTTGTAATAGACTGGTAGGGCTTTGGGTGAGATGTCTTTTAAAGCTCTTGGACGTGCAGACTTGCCAATCACCATCAGTGGGATTTTTTTTGCCTGCCAGATGCATTGGAACATAACATTATAGTTAATCTTTCCTTACTTCGTTTGTGCCCAGTTGTCGTACACCGTACCGTTTTTTCCAGCGGTCAAGCCATCCAGAACTGGCGGTAAACTGATCTATCTCTGGGGATTGCCTACTAATCATTATTGCTTTCTGTTATAAAATTGGACCTGACAGAGGCACACCTTTTGATCTCTGTTGGTTAAACCACATGAATAAAGCTTCGTTAACCTTTTCATAGTCGCCGATTTTCATTGATTTTCTTCCTGAGGACGAGGAGGCTGGATTTATACACCACTCTCTTTTGTGCGGTTTCTTTTCCAATCTCCAACTGTTACTTCACCTACTCCATAATCTCGTGCAACAACTTTAATTGTCTCTCGTGCTTCAATTCTTCTGATGGCTTTTAAGTTTTCTTCAATAGGAACGACGATTCTTTTACGCTTGTTTTGCTCCATTATAATACGACAAACAAAAATTCAAACAAAGCAGTTCGTATTAATTACACTTAATTATCAGAACTTCAACCAAATAAATTATGTGAGTAAACTCGTATTTCTCCGTAGTAAACGCTATAACGCACTGCATTCACGCAAATTTACATGCTGAAAGAGTCCAAAAACATAAATAGGGGAACCCCTCACACGGGCCAGGGGGATTCCCCCCTTTATCTATCAGATACACTAACTCGTATTGAAATAAAAAATATATTTAAAGGTGGAAAATGACAGATAAAAGTCTAAGCTTTAAGTATAAAGTATTTATGTTTCATTTAAACATTCAGGTACAAAGAAAACAGTGACTGAAAAAACAAAATTCCAAATTACTCGAAGAAATTAAATGAATTACGTACTCTCTGGCCGTCATACTCGATCCGCCATTTTGAATTTTTCAAATCTGTCATCGGGATCTTAATCAGTACCCCGAGAGATCCGATCTAGCGGTATATAAAAGCGTTAATTTAATCATATATGTGATGATTCCCACTACAACTGAAGGAGTTAAACCAGCCATTTTATTTTAAATATATATTTTTTTTAATTACGGTAAAACTAAAAAAAGCTATATACTAATTCTTTATAAAATTTCCCGTTCTTTCTTGTGCTGTCATTAGTTTTTCGATATCTTTTTTATTTTTCGAGATATTTGCGAAAAACGAATTTATCATTTTATTTTCGATTTCGTAGGCTTAGCGTATATTTTAGAGCAGCAAACTTTTTTTATCGTATTCTACGTACAAGAAACTACCTGTATGCCAAAATGCAGCGTCTTAAAATTTAATGAGAGCTTTTCATCAAAATTTGCCTCTGACGGCTGGGCTACATATTAATTTTAAAAATTGCTTGGTAAATTATCCAAAAACGAAATATAATTTTTTTTTAGCGTCGTCGACGCTGCTTCCTAGCATTATTCTACATTTTCAATTTTCCTTTTCTTCTCGATATTACATATAGCATCATCTTATCTTCCTATAAATGGGCACATAACATATACATACGTATATCTGTATATTATAAACTGCCTGGCACACGAAACGACGTAGAAAGGGATATCGTCGTATGTATACTACATATTCTTATAATACACAATACACATTTGAAGTGGTGTAGAAACTGTGTTAATATTATATACATAATAGCTATTCATTTTGAAAGTGAACATAGTAAGAAAGAAAATAATAAACGAATATAATCGGTGTATCTTTTGTCAAATAAATACAACACGACATTCAAAGCATGATTAATTTAGTCTAAAAATTAAGCTCGTACTTTGCATCTGACAACTTTGACAGGGCTAATCTCATAATGCAATTCGTTATGACTTTACGACTTTTGTGTGCCAAATTACCTTTGAATAAGGCCAATAATTATTTGAAAACCGCAGCATATAGTATAGAATGTAATGAGAAGAGGAAAAATTTGAAAACACCTATCAGGAACAAAAAAGCACCATATGATTTAATTATCACAAGGTAAATAATTACTAAGTATTTATGAAAATAAACAGAACATTTAGAGATATATGAACGGATCAATAGTATTTTCATATGTTTTCACGTGTGTGTAAAAGAAAGTAAACGTACTATCATCGACACAGCTGTAGATTGGATATATAATAAGAGACTGTTTTTAGTCAGTTTCAACTAGTTTATTTATAATTGTGATGACGCGTTTCGCTGTCGATGCAGCTTCTCTGGATCTACATTTTACACTGTCAAGTTAGGTTTAATGTTGACAATTTTATATAATTTCGTAATTATAATATTACACCTAATTAAATTACATTGATAATATTGGAAAACCCACACAGACATGGTATTAGGAGAATAAATTCAATAATGGTGAATTGTTTAAATTTACCTGGTCGTTGAGTAAAGTACCTGTAGTCCTTAATCGATTTATTTGCATTGTCTCTAAAAGGTTTAGTTTTAAACCTTTTTGTTGGGTGTGTAAAATTTTGAAATTCTTGTTAAATGTGTGATTTTCTGTTAATAGATGATTAGCATATGTTGAATTAGATTTTCTATGGATGAAACTTTTTTCGTGTTCTGTAATTCTTTGTATAAATGTACGTCCAGTTTGTCCTATGTATGCTTTACGACATGACCCACATGTTAATTGATATACCCCTGATTTATTATCTTTATTGATTTGCGGTCTGTAGTTTTTGAGATATTTCCCTATAGTATTGTAAGCTATGTTAATCTTTTTTTGATTTAAAAATTTTCCCCAGTTTTTTCTGGTGGTTTGTCGAAATAGGTTAAGCATTTAAATGTGGTTTTTCTATCCTTAAAACATGGGTATATTTCTGAGATTGCCTTGTTTCAAAGTTTTTTCCTAATGATGTTATCGATTAAGGTAACTGAATCACCGTTGTTAACGGCTACTTGTTTTATATAGTTTAATTCTTTAGTAAAATTGTATTTTGATAAGGGAATATTAAATAGTCTGTCTATAAAGCTATGATAGGCCGCGAGTTTATGATGGTTGGGGTGGTGAGAACTATTGTGAATTGTGGTATCTGTATGATATCTATATAATTTAAATAGATGTAAAATTATAATTATGAAATAATATAAAATTATAAACATTAAACCTAACTTGACAGTGTAAAATGTAGATCCGAAGAAGCTGCATCGACAGCAAAACGCGTCATCACAATTATAAATAAACTAATGGAAATTGATTAAAAACAGTCTTTTATTATATATTTATAAAGAATTTCCATCAAGTAGAAGCTACAACCATCCGAAAAGTATAGATTGGATTCCTAGTTCTATCCAGCAGAAATAGAACTACTGTCTTCAAAGTTTATAATAACATAATATTATATAGTAAGTTACCGATAAGCATCAAAAATTTGGTGGTGAACCAATTAAAGATTCTATGAAATAACTTACACGAATATATCAGGAATAGGTTTAAAGGCAAATATTTGCAGTAAATATGGTTCACGCTTGATCTTAACTTCGTAATTTGCAGTTTTTAAGGATAGTCTTTGTTCGGTCCGTTCTGTTGTTTTGTTATATTTGTTTTTAGTTTCAAACTTAAATTTTAGGATAATTAATTGGCAATACTAATTGCGCAAGTTCTACTTGCACTTGACCGGTTATTTATATTACATTGGATATGAGCAATGCGACTGATCGGTGGTTTTCTGGACACGTCTTTTTATCGTTTAGAGGTATCGGCTGCACTTTAAAGCATTTCAGTTTACGTGTTAGGACACGATGTCTGAATACTATATCGGTCGTCTTTGCCCGAACATTAAAAATGGTGGTTGATGTTGTCACTAGAAATGAAGAGTAGAATGTAAAGTAAAGAGAAATAATAGAAAATAGCTATTGTTTTTCTGATAATTTTATACTTTAATAGGTTACACTCTGCCACTCCTGAATTTCTCTTATTTATTTACAACTTATATTTACGAGCACCATTCTCAGTAAACAAGTAAGGGATAATGCCACTCTAGAGCTAAGAAAAAAGCCCAATTTTGACATTTTTTTTTGAAATGTACGGAACGCAATCCAAAATTTATTCGGATGCTTTTATTACACAAACTTTAAAGTACATTTAGAAATTTTTAAACATTTTTTTACAAAATGGCGGCACTAGTACTCAGTAAAGGAAGATGCTTCTTATATATAATACTTTGCGGCCGGAAAGATTCCTCCTCAAATTTTTTACCTGGAATAAAGTGCAAAGTTTTTTTGAGTTCTACATAAGATTTTCTCGGGAAGTACATAGAAAAATTAAATAATCGGTCAAGTGCAAGTTGAACTTGCGCAATTAGTGTTCCGTTGATTGCTTTTAAAATAAAAAATTTTGTAATGGAGGTATAAAATGATCAGTGACTCCATAAAACACACCCCAAATGAGTTTTCAACAAAGTTTGTTTCCAATCTTCACTGAAAATTGATGACCTTGAAATTTGTGTTCTTTTTTTTATATACCAGATAAATTATTAAAGGTAATGCACTCGTGATCATTTTCGTTCAATCTACACCCCGTGGAGAATATTCCAGAATTTTTTCAAAATTTTTTGGTAAGTACTTTTCGAGATAAGGCGGGTGGACAGCGATTTTTCGCGATTTTTTAAAAATAAAACAAAGAAAAGTGAGCGCAAGTATTACATTATATATATATATATATATATATATATATATATATATATATATATATATATATATATGTTATATATATATATATATATATATATATATATATATATATATATATATATATATATATATATATATATATATATTTTACTCGTGTTTTCACAAGCCTTCATTTGACACCACACTCGATTACCTAGTAAAAAAATTTTGTTTTTACTTCCGATTTCACCCCCCAAAACTAACCTCTTAAGTCAAAATTCAACTTTCAAAACTACATGGCTCTGATGAGGCTATCAGTTCCTATATTATTACGAAATTTCAACTATCTATGACAAATAGTTTCGGAGAAAATCGGGTGTGACAGACTGACGGACAGACAGAGACCGAAGTCATCTTATAAGTGTTCCGTACGGAACACTAAAAAATATTGATTTTTTTTATGAATGGTATATGTTTGAAGAAAGTATTTCATCTTTCGGTAAAAAATCGTTAACTTTTTTAGAAAAAACTGCCGCCTGGGTTTTTGCAGCGTTAAATTCCACTTGGTTAGTGTCACCCCAAGATAGAATTTCTTCCAGGTCTTTGTTAAGTTGAACGACCTCCTGTTGTCTGCGGATATTCGCCTGAGCAGCCGATGTCCGAGCGTTAAAAGTGAATGAAGAGACAAGCGTACTGTCGGCTGCAAAGCTATAGATTGGATTCCCAGTCTTTTCCAGCAGATCGTTAATGTTAATGAGAAATAAAGTAGGAGAAATCCGTCGACCGCCACTCGTAAAGTACGCTCTTTGAGGAAACATGAGAGCCACAAACAGAACTTTTCAGACATACCACAATCCATCGTGCCAAACACGGTCGAATGCCTTAGATATGTCAAGAGTAACCGCTCAAATGTTCAATTGCGTTGTTCCAAACATGTGTTACATATGTCAGAAGATCTCCTGTTGATCTATGTTTACGAAAACCATATTGGTGATCGCTAATAATATTGAATCGTTCAAGATATTTTAGAAGATGCTGATTGATAACCTTCTCCATGACTTTCGATATTATTGAAAGCAGTGCGACTGGTCGGTAGTTATTTGGCAAGGTCTTCTTGCCTTTTTTAGGTATCGGCTGAACCGTGGCACATTTCGAGCAGGACGGAAATATTCCCTTTCTGTAGGATAGGTTGAAAAGTCTACAGAAAACTGATGTTAGTTCCCTTGCACAGTTTTTGAGAACTATGGCAGGTATTCCGTCAGCGCGTCAGATTTCAAAGACAGTCGAGCTTCTTTTTTGCTGTGTCAGTCAGCGATCGCTCTGAAAACTTGATACGACGAACGTCAGCCTGCATACAGCAGCAGTAACGCAATTTTCATGCCTAATAGTTCCATAATTTTCATTATATTGGTAAAACCACATACATACCTATATTTGCAGCTATCGACCAGACTGCCGCATTGAAACTCTTGCTGTTTTGCGTAAATCCACCAATGCAGCCTTTCAGGAGTTCATCTCTCTCATGAGTTCTTCATAAATTGGCTTTACTGAACTGAAAATGAGCCGCGGAACTGCTGGCATATGCAAATAAGTAGCCAAGGAATTGGTGGTCTTCGTTCTTTGCCAAGAGCATCATGATTTTTCCCCAGGTGGACTTATCATCAGTCGAAAGCTTATAGTAGAATGTTGCCCAGATTAACAATAGTTCAATAACGAAAGAAAAAAGCCTCGTGTAAATAGCGTGTCTTCAACGGTTTATACTAATACTATGCAAATACGATGGGCTTTATATACAACTTATGCTATCTAGTGACATCTAGATAAGCTTAAATTCTGTAGATAAATATATTTCTTCAATATTTAGAAAGGTAGAGTCATTTAAGCAGCGCAAAGCATAAAAACTCTTGGAGAGTTTGGAAAGTGCTGCGAGAGAATTACGTGCACTTGATAAAATACACACTTATAATCTTCTTACCCTATGTAATGAAAGACTAATATTGTCAAATTTCCACTTTATTTAGTTTCACTGAAACTGTATGACGCGTTTCGCTATACTATAGCTTCTTCTGATACAAAATGATATTTGAGTATTAGTGTTGTTACATTTATATAAATACCTTGAGGTAGATAGGTAATAAAATTAATACTATATGCTAATGAATATTGTATAAATTGAGTAAAGGGGAGTTACCATGGGCCAGACAGGTATCTTTTTGTTCGTTTAAGATGATGTCTGAATTTTTAATTCTATTTATTTCTAAATTTTCTAATAGGTTTAATTTTTACGCCTTTGTTTTGTATGTGTAGGATTTTAAATTTATCGTCAAAAAGATGATTCTGTTAAATGATTACTGTACGCTGAGTCAGTTTTGTTTTTAAATAGCTTCTTTTATGTTCTAAAATCCGAGTTTCGAATGAGCGACCTGTCTGACCTATGTAACTTTTATGACAAGAACCACAATTTAACTGATACACTCCAGATTTTGTTTTCCTTTTGCGTTTTTAATGAATTTTCCTAACGAGTTATTTGTTCTAAAAGCTATGTTGATATTATATTTGTTTAAGTGGTTTTTAATTTTCTCTGACGTGTTACCAAAATATGTTAAAACATTAAATTTTTTCCCTGTGTTTTCTTTCTTGGGGTATACTAAAGAATTAGCTTTATTTTTTAATTTTTTGTTTAGAATTAAGTCTATGGTGTCAGGAGAATATCCGTTGTTAACAGCAATTTGTTTTATTAGATTTAAATCTTTATTAAAATCATCTACAGATAAGGGGCCACTTATAAGTCTATGCAACATGCTGTGGTAAGCTGCCAATTTGTGTTGTAGGGGGTGAGCTGATTTTATGTTTATTGTAGTATCTGTATGTGAGGGTTTGTGAAAAATAGAGAATTTGTGTTTGTTGCAATGTCTGGTTATCGTTAAGTCAAGAAAATTAATTTTACGAGGCTGGTTTGAAAAATCCGTGCAAAAATAAAAACTACTTATGTGTTTGGGGTAAACCTTTTTTTATTTTTCGACATAGTCTCCTTTTAGGCTTATACACTTCGTCCAACGATGTTCTAGTTTGTTGATCCCTTCCGAATAATAGGATTTGTCCAAGTCTGCAAAATATCCATTAGTGTCTGCAATCACCTCCTCGTTTGAATAAAATCTTTGTCCCGCCAGCCATTTCTTCAAATTGGGGAACAAATAGTAGTCCGAGGGAGCCAAGTCTGGAGAATAGGGGAGATGTGAAACGAGTTGGAATCCTATTTCCATTAATTTTGCGACCACAACTGCTGAGGGGTGTGCTGGTGCGTTGTCGTGATGGAAAAGGACTTTCTTGTGAGCCAATCGCGGGCGTTTTTCTTGCAGCTCGGTTTTCAAACGGTCCAATAACGATGAATAATATTCACCTGTAATAGTTTTACCCTTTTCCAGATAGCCGATGAGGATTATCCCTTGCGAGTCCCAAAAGACAGTCGCCATAACCTTTCCGGCCAAAGGAACGGTCTTCGCCTTTTTTGGTGCAGATTCCCCCTTGAAAACCCATTGTTTAGATTGTTGTTTGGTCTCAGGAGTATAGTAATGTATCCATGTTTCATCCACAGTGACGAAACGACGCTTAAAGTCCTCCGGATTCTTCTGGAACAGCTGCAAACCATCCTTGCAACACTTCACACGATTCCTTTTTTGGTCAAGCGTGAGCAATCGCGGCACCATCTTGCAGATAGCTTTCTCATGTCCAAATGTTTATGCAAAATATTATGTACCAGTCGAGATGCCCACAGCACTAGCAATCTCACGCACCTTAACTCTTCTGTCATCACCTCCACAGGCCGTCCAGAACGTTCAGCGTCACTTGTGCCCATATGGCCAGTCCGAAAATTTTGAAACCACTTATAAACTGTTCTAATCGAAGGTGCAGAGTCACCATAATGTTTATCAAGCTTCTCTTTAGTCTCCTGAGGAGTTTTGCCTTTCATAAAGTAATGTTTAATCACCACACGAAATTCTTTTTCGTCCATTTCTTGAAAATTACTCGACTTCCTTGATTCAGACGAATGCCAAACACAAAGAAATAGACCAATATGGCTGAAACTTGGTGTGCGTTCATTCAAGAGATGCTACTAACTAAACATGACCTCCATACGCGCCGGTGGTGCCATCTCTCGGACTTTGCACGGACTTTTCAAAACCAGCCTCGTATTGTCGACTTCTAGTTCCATAGTGAATTTAATATTTTTATGTATTGAGTTTATATCGTTAAAAACATTGTCAAGTTGACGCTCTGTACCATTAAAACAAGCAAAGATGTCGTCTACATATCGGTACCAATACAAAAATGATTTGCTAAATTCTTATCGATGTATTTATTTTTCTAGGTTATCCATAAATATTTCTGCCAAAAGCGGGCTAAGTGGACTACCCATTATGAGACCCTCAGAACTATTATAAAACGTATTATTAAAGTAAAAAATAATTTTGATTGAGGCTCGTGTTTAATAAATTTAGTATGTCTTGTTGTATAACGATATTAACTTTATTTTTGATTAGAAATGTTTTTATGATTTTTACTGTTTCATCCGGGAGAATGCTAGGGAAAAGGTTTTGGACGTCAAATGATACTAGTTTTGAATTACCTGGTAGAAAGACGTTGGAAATTTTCATTTAACAGAATCAAAACAAAGGCGTAAAATTAAACCTATTAGAAAATTTAGAAATAAATAGAATTAAAAAATTCAGACATCATGTTAAACGAACAAAAAGATACCTGTCTGGCCCATGGTAACTCCCCTTTACTCAATTTATACAATTAATATTCAGAATGGATTTCCCGGTAATATTCATTAGCATATAGGATTAATTTTATTACCTATCTACCTTAGGGTATTTATATAAATGTAACATTAATACTCAAATATCATTTTGTATCAGAAGAAGCTATAGTATAGCGAAACGCGTCATACAGTTTCAGTGAAACTAAATAAAGTGGAAATTTGACAAGATTAGTCTTTCATTACATTTGTTATGAATTTCCATCAAGTAACAGCCACAACAATTCAAAGTCTTCTTACCCTCATAAAATTCTTTGTAGCTTATTTGTAAGTCCCTAAAGCATCATTTAAGCCAAAAAAAATGTTGATTTTTTTCAAATTTCTAGAGTGGCATTATCTCTTAACCCTCTTTTTCACAATTGTGGATTTAAAACGCCATCAATCGAAAAGTATATTGAGTTTAAAGCTATTTAAAGTATTTTAATAAAACATCTTGTGTCTAACGAAAATCTGCTGTATAATCTTTGCAATTTAGAAAAAAAAATGAAGTAAAGATACGGAAGGGGAATGATTTAGCGAAAATATACTCAAAACAAATCGATTTTTCTGTTCCCTTTCCAACAGCAAACATTTCAAAAAGTTAGAAGACCAGACAATATAATACAACTTTGTGAAAATCTACAAAGACTATATTTCTACCGGAATCGAGGAACTTTTCGGCATTTTGAAGAGATATTGTCTGTCTTGCCCGGCAAAAATATAACTATGTGATATGTTAAAATGTGAAGTTTCGCGAAAATACTGCTTGTGTCGTGGAAAAACTTTTAAAAAACGTTCCGGAAAGATATATTCTGTACGTCAAAATGTATTATATGGAATATATGTGGATTTGGAAATAAGTTTATATTGTTGGATATTCAATTTACAATTGTAAAAAGTTTTTTTCGAGAGTTGAAAGAATGTTATGTATATAGTAAATTGACTAGATGTATTGGAATTACAATCTAAAAAGAATTTCAAAATCAGACTTTTTTTTTGTATAGAAAATAGGAATTGTAGGGGGTCAAAAAAGTAGCTTGACTGGATTATGAATTATTTGATTGAACTGGTCTAATTTAACTAATTGAGAACGCGTCCTTGTTGAGTTTTTTTTTTCTCTTTATATAGTGTTGTATACAGTCCCTGGCCAAATTATTAGACGCACTGTATTTTTTTTAGTAATTTTATGTTTCTTAAGAGTTTTTATGCAATAATGGTATATTTAAACTACAATATTATTGATTTTTATTTAAAAGAATTGTTGTAGACTACATATTTGTATTTATTTTTAACATATGGCAACACTGTGTTGACAAAGTGATACATGAACGTAAACAAGTACAAACCTGTATCAGTCGCGATCGGAATCGAGTCAGGTACGGACGTGTTTTTCTGTGGCTTTATGGACTGTGATTGTTTGTTTAACAGTTTTATACTACTCAGTTATTAGTTTATTTTGTATGCAGTGTTTTAAAAAAGTAATTGGACTATTTTCATTATGGGTAGAAAAGGCGATCTTTCACCACGTAAAAAAGCTGAAGTGAAGGCCCTTGTGATTGCGAAAACATTTACAAACCGAGAAATATCACGAAGATTGGAGGTTTCTGAAGCTAGTGTACGACGCATAAAAAAGAAAATTGAGTCAGGGAAGGAATTAAGCCTGAAAAGAAAGAAAAGATGCGGTAGAAAACCAATTTTCACTCCACGGTCAGAGAGATGTTTGAAGAAAAAATTGTGTGTAGAAAACAGATTTGCTACCACAAAGGTAATAAAATCACAACTCCAGGATGCTAGCGTAAATGCTTCTGAGCGCACTGTTCGAAGAAAATTGAAAGAATTAGATTTTAAGGCCTGTCGCCCCGCCAGGAAGCCCAAGTTAACAGCTGCAAAGAAAGCAAAGCGCCTGAAGTGGGCCAAACAATGGCAGGACAAAGATGTGGACTTCTGGAGGTCGGTAAGATACAGCAATTTAATCAATAATTGATACGTTATTATCATTTTCAGTTAAATAAAGCAAATAAACATGGAAGTTTATATATTTTTCCTATTTTTGACAGGTCTGCTTCAGTGACGAAAGCACATTCGAAATTTTGCAGAATAAAGCTCAGTATGTGCGTCGTCGTCATGGAGAAAAGTTTCATCCTGATTGTGTCGTCCCGACGGTTAAACATCCCACCAAAGTGATGATTTGGTCAGTCATCAGCGGCAAGGGCACTGGACGTCTGTACGTCGTCAAAGGAATAATGAGGCAAGATCAGTACAAAGAAGTATTACAAAATCGGTTGATTCCGCAGCTCAGAGAATGGTTTCCAAATGGGGAACCATTCACTTTCATGCAAGATGGAGCTCCCTGCCACACTGCTCGGTCTGTTAAAGCTTTTTTGGCAGAAAAAAAATATCCCTCTGTTGGATTGGCCGGGTAATAGCCCCATTGAAAATGTGTGGGAGCTGATGAAAAGAGAAGTGGCTAAAGATGTGATTACCAACAAAACCCAACTCCTAGAAAAGATTATTCATGTGTGGAATCATCATCCTCAAATGCAGGAGACAGTACAATCTTGCATTGATAGAATGCCGCGCAGAATTAAAGCTTTGATAGCGGCTAAAGGTGGCTCAACTAAATATTGGCTTTTACTAACATTAATTTCACTTTTCTTTAAAACTTAATAAACTTATGCTTTTCTAAATTAATGCTGTTTTATTTATGTCAAATAAATAGGTAATTGATTGGATAATATAAAAATAAAAAATAAAATCAATTTAAAATAATAAAACGGTACAATATCACTTGGTAATATTTTACATGAAATCTTGCAGTGCGTCTAATAATTTGGCCAGGGACTGTATAAGATACGTATAACAAGATTTAAAAGACATATATATGTATATATATGTATATGTATATAGATATATATATATATATATATATATATATATATATATATATATATATATATATATATATATATATATATATATATATATATATATATATATATATATATATATATATATATATATATATATATATATATATATATATATATTAGAGTCAAAGGGGTGGAGAAGAAGATTAGAAGGTTGTTTCCTTTACAGAGCGTTGTATCTCCTTTTTGAAGCTTTTAGAGTCGAAGAATTCAAAAAAATAAGGTTATTTTCTCTGTTACTTTTAATTTTACCAAAAGAAGGGGGTAAAAGATGTCCTTTTCAGAGTTCTTGGACTGTATAAATTTGAAAATCAATTTATTTTTTCATTATTTTCATTTCTAACAGGTGAAGGAGATGAAAAAGATGGGAGAATCTTGTATACTTTCAATATAATTATGAACAATTTTCCAGGTGTTTCAGATGGGGGAACTGGTAAATTTTAAGCATAATCATTTATGACAAAAAATATAGGGGGGCCAACAGGGTGAAGAAGGGGGTTCCTTTATTCAAAGAATGGAAATTTCACATGTTTCTCCATTATTTTTATTGTTAATATGAGAAGAGGGTGGGAGCGCCAGGGGTTCTTGTATCATTTCAGTTTAACATTACATCTATAGTAAAATATATATTATGTGACAGGGATGAGGTAGGGAGCTAGAAAGGTGATTGCGTATATACCGTAATATACGTCTATTTTAGTGTTTTTGTTTTCCCACTAATTATTTTAACAAAAATAGCATATCGAAAGGATTGAGATCTGATTACAGGGTAACTTAAAAATAATGTTGAGTTGAATACAGAACGAGTTTTAAAATCACAAACATTTAAAATATGTTGGTGGAAACGTACTTACGGCAAAGCACGTAAACTATTGTACTTTGCAAAAAAGAAATATTTTAACAATAAAACTACTTAATTACTTTGTTAACTGTCACTAAATTTTTAGTGACAGTTAACAAAGTAATTAAGTAGTTTTAATGTTAAAATGTACTGTCACAAAGTAAAGGACCAATCAATCAAGTCTAGAAATATTTTATTCGTGAAAAAAATTACCAGCAGAGAATTTTCTTTTCTTGAAGTCTTGGGTTCTTGGGTTTTCATATTACGTAAAACATTTTTTTTTTAAATTAATTTTGATTAATAATAAATAATATTAAATATCACAAAAATAATAATCTAGGCATGCATTACAAAAAAAAGGCTTTTTGGCACATCAATAGATTTTTTTCAACATACCTACAATTTTTTATCCGTAACGTCTACATTTGAATTTTATCCTTTGGTGTACGCACGTATTTCGTTGACGCAGAGTATATATGTGTATTTATATATATATATATATATATATATATATATATA
>CM032453.1:2064570-2069570 GCA_019049505.1 Pachyrhynchus sulphureomaculatus | reverse complement strand
ACTGTTTAACCATTCACAAACATCGGTTTCCGTAACACTTTCACATCCTGATATTCTTGTAATAATTTGATGTAAACTTTCATTATCTTCTGTTTCTGCCTCTGAATAATGTCTCTCCTCCTGTGGAATCAATTTTGACCAAGATTTTTCCAGAGTACTATTCTTTACTTGATTCCAGGCTGAAGCTATCCAATATATAACATTTTTCAAATTTATCTTTTTTAGACAATCAGTAAGATTGCCACCTTCATCTACTGCTTCTAAAATATGCTCCAATAACAAACTCCTGTAATTGCATTTTAAATTTTCCAGTACACCCTGATACATAGGCTGAATGAAAGAAGTTACAGCAGGAGGCAAAAACATTGCTTTTATTTCCCCACTTTCAAGTTGCTCCGCACTTGGGTGAGTGGGGACGTTATCTAGTAACAGAATATATTTTCCAGGATATCCATGTCCTTTTAAAAAAAAAAGTTCCACTTTGGGAACAAAATCTCCAAAAAACCAGTCTTTAAATAGAGTCGCGTTTATCCAGGCATTGTTTTGATTTTTATACAAAACAGGAAAAGCATGGCGACAAATATTTTTAAAGGTTCGTGGATTTGCGGACTTACCAATACATAATAATGGGAGTTTGTGTCTTCTAGAAGCATTACTGCATGCAAGAACAGTAATACGTTCTTTGCTACGTTTGTAACCAGGTGCTCAAGCTTCCGTTTTTGTAGCTAAGGTATTTGACGGCAACATTTTGTAGTTTAAGCCTGTTTCATCACAATTATAGATTTGGTCTGGTTGTAAACCATGTTCTTTCATAAGCTGCTCAAAATTCTCTGCAAATTTTTTTGCAGCAGATACATCAGCCGACAATCTTTCTCCACAAACTTTCAGTTGACGTACACCATGTCTTTTTTTCCACCTGTCTAGCCATCCATCACTTGCAGAAAAATTTACAGGCGCTTCAATAACCGGCAACTCTGCGCTTAAACTCACTGCCTTATGTTTTAAAATTGTTGCTGAAATTGGTATTCCACGTTCTTGATTCTGTGTAAACCATAAAAGTAAAGAATCATCCACTTTTTGGTATTCACCGCTTTTCATACTTTTTCGTGCCTGTGTGGGCGATAACAAAACACTACACCATTTTTCAAGTTTTTCGCAATTTTTTCTCTACTCTGAAACAGTACTTACGGCTACACCTAAATCCTTCGCTATATTTTTAAGACGTTCCCCCTTATCTAAACGTTGAATTGCTTCAAGTTTCTCTTTTAAAGTAATAACAACACGTTTACGCTTATTATTATGACGCTCCATTTTGTAAAATATCTATTAAAACGATACTATTACCTCTGCGATAATAATAGACGTAATGAGTAACTTATACTGTTTCGAATAATGGGGATTTTTTCGTTTAATGGGAATACAATTTACTTTTTAACAGTTTGTTTCGGATAAGCCGGATTTCAGATAATCGCGATTCGGATAATCGGGATTGTACTGTATATATATATATATATATATATATATATATATATATATATATATATATATATATATATATATATAATCAACTGGTAGAGCTTGGATTAAGTTACTTTTTTACTTTAGAACTACCTTACTATTTTTTTTCCATATCGAATATAATATGTTTAAATTCCATGAAAATTGATCGGGTTTAGAGTTTTTTTAGTGAATCAGGCTGGGAAAGTCGAACTCATTTTTCAACAACGTAAAAAAATTTAAAAAAAGCCAGAAGCACAGTAAAAAAAAAACAAACATGCTTCCTTCAGATAAAAATAAAAAGAATCAAATGCAAAATAAGAAAAGCCGGGATTTTGCGAAAAATAACGAACTCTATCCTCTACAAAGGTTTATTGGCATCGTCAAAAGATGTTCTCGAGTTTCGTTTTCTCCTTTATAATAGCTAGTTGCTTTCTTTTCCATGCTAATGACGGATTTAGTCTTCCCTTGACAAACGTCTCTACATGGCTTGTATATGTGGCTGCTTGTTTTTTTTTGACGATAAAACCTTTATATTTATTTTAATAATAAATAAAGGAAAAGAGTAGAATTTTTAGTTAACAGTAACAAAGTAAAAGAAGGCCAATAGCTGATAAATTTTAAGTCTATCTTATACTGATACTGTAAAACTGAGAAATAGTCAAAACAGATCCCCATTCGTTGATCCTTTAACTAAAGCTTCACATGTATTTATCAATTACCAAGAGATGTGTTAATTTCAGCGCTTCTAACATAGATCTGTTGCCACAATAACTTTTGAACATAAAAGGGGTTATGAAGAAAAACTGGCAGCGCTTAAAAAAATTACTATATAACTGCCATCTACATTAATACTAATAATTTTTTTGGATCAAAAAGTGACACTACAGTGACTTTCAACTCATCATCTGACGAAAATTGTCAGCTCTGTCTGAAGCCTTAAAAGGCCTCGCTAAAAGGCAGGTAAGCTGTTAAACTTTAAGTTTTCACCAGCCAGAGCCAATTTGTTGTATCTTACCGCGATGTTACGCTACTACTGCAATAAGTATTGCAAGTCTCGCTCTCTTGTTTGTCGATCCCATCTCGGCTGATGGGCTCCGTGATGGTCTAGGTTCCTGCTAAAATATGGACTTTATTCATTTTTAGTAGTTGATACTGATCTTCATGTATCTAATAAGCAAAATTCATTTGCCGTCCCAAAAATCAATCGCCATCAAATTTCCAAAATGGGACATTTTTTTATGAGTATAGCACAAGTGCTGCAGAAAAATTCCTATAGCGCTATAGGAACGACGCGTGTGTGGAAAAAGCGATTTACGTTGGTCTTGAATTATACACTATTATATCCTATTCCAGGGGTGCTCAAACTTGAACTGCTGGCGATCTACCTCAGTATTGTTAGACTACGATCGATCGACTCTGAGAGGCTGCAAGTAAGTGTGATGCAGGATTGTCGTCTAGGTAGGGTGTATCGTGGCATAGATATTAGTTTTCCGAACAATATGCATTTTTTTAGTCAAGGTAAATGTAGGTCTGCTCTAAAATGTCAATGAAAAAACTCGTAATTATTCAAAATTGCGAGTTTATTGGTTCTTACAAAACAAACGAGTTCTAGTGTCTAAACTTAACTAAAGAGTGACTTTGGATGTTGAAGCGTGTCACTGCATGTCCTCAGCATACTTTTCATAAGATTGTACGTAATTACCGAGTGCTAATCGCAAGCATGATGACATATGTTCGTCAGTTAGTCGATTGCGATATTTTGACTTAATTATCTTCATTTCAGAAAATGCAGACTCGCACAAGTAAATTGACCCAAACATTGCCGTCAGTTGAAGGGCGATTTGCCTTAGATTCGGATATTTATCTTCAGATATATAAAACACCAGAATTTTGTATCAGATGCTGTGGCTTTGAGATGTATATCTGATATAATCTGCACTAACTCATTTTCAACAGAACATGAGTCCATGTTAAATTGACTTGCTATTTCAGTAGCTAATTCCTCAATGTTTTTACACGAAAAAGGATAACTCATAAATGATGCGATATTTGCCAATTTACTGAAATTATAAAAACGTATTTCGAATTGGCCCAAAATATTTGATAATTCTGCCTCATAAATATCATAATTTTAACTGAGGAATCCTTGCTTTCAAAGACGGAAAATTTTTCAGATCCTTTCTTTTCAGTTGATCTATCATAAGTTGCAATTTACTTTTGAATGCGTTAATTGCGCTAATCATCTCAATAATAGTTTTTCCTTTACCTCGAAGCTCCAAATTAATAGTGTTTAAATGCATTGTGATGTCAGCCATTTTCCGTTTTTCAGCATCTGAGTGTCATCACCTCTTTCGTCCAGAAAAGCTGTTATTTCGGGCAATAATTCTGGAATCCTTTCTAGGAATTTTCCGCGACTCAACCACCTGACGTCCGTGTGAAGAACTAAATCAGTGTGTTCAGCTGACTCACTATCTTTTAACTGCAATTTAAAGAGCCGTCGTTGCAAACTATGTGCACGGATAGAATTCACAATTTTTATTGCAATGCCCATAATCTCCCCCATGTTTAGAACTTTTGAACACAAAACTTGTTTATGTATAATGCAATGGAAGGAGAAAAATGAAGGGAAATCATCATTAGCTCGACACAATGCCACAAAACTGTTTTTGTTTTCAGTCATTGCTGGTGTAATGCACACTAGTTTATATATTGGTAGCTTCTAGTTTGTTACAAAATTGAAGAAAACGTCATATATATATTCGCCACGGGTCTTTACTTTCAGAGGAATCATTGTCAAAAACTCTTCCTTAGCCGACATGTTCTCTAATAGCAGACATAATTTTTTTCTCGAGATCGACTCAAAAAGCACTCGCGATCGACTTGTCGATCGCGATCGACCGTTTGAGCACCCCTGTCCTATTCTATACACATTATACTCGGTGGGAAACACAGTTCTAGGTAAATCATTCCAAAAGGAGGATTGAGTGACGAGGCTAGAGGAATGAAGTGTCCCGAGATAACTGCGTCGGTTTCAGCAACGTTAACTTTTCTTCGACTTCCTGCTATCTGCGGATATTTGCATAAGTAGCAGATGTTCGAGCAGTCAAAGCGAATGAAGAAATACGCGTACTGCCATCTACAACGATGCAGATTAGATTCCTGGTCCTTTCCAGCAAATCAAGTATAAATGAGAAAGATAGTGAGAAAAAATATGGAGCCTTAAGGCACACTGGCGTTGACAGTGAAGGTAATAAGAAAGAAATCCGTCCACTGCCACTCGTAAAGAACTCTCTCTGAAGAAGCACGAGAGCCATAAACAAAACCTTTCATATACAATAAGGGTGTAGCTTAGCCAACCAATCCGTCGTGCCAAACACGGTCGAATGCCTGGGATATACCAAGTGCAACCGCTAGACATTTTCCAAAGTATTCCATTGTGTTGTTCCAAATATGTGGTACGTAAGTTAGAAGATCACTTATTGACATTTGCTTACGAAAAA
>CM032453.1:2034564-2064470 GCA_019049505.1 Pachyrhynchus sulphureomaculatus | reverse complement strand
GCCTTTTTTGGTGCAGATTCCCCTTGGTAACCCATTGTTTAGATTGTTGTTTGGTCTCAGGAGTATAGTAATGTTATCCATGTTTCATACACAGTGACGAAACGACGCTTAAAGTCCTCCGGATTCTTCTGGAACAGTTGCAAACCATCCTTGCAACACTTCACACGATTCCGTTTTTGGTCAAGCGTGAGCAATCGCGGGCACCAATCTTGCGGATAGCTTTCTCATGTCCAAATGTTTATGCAAAATATTATGTACCCGTTCAGTCGAGATGCCCACAGCACTAGCAATCTCACGCACCTTAACTCTTCTATCATCCATCACCATATCATGGATTTGATCAATGATTTCTGGAGTCGTAACCTCCACAGGGCCGTCCAGAACATTCAGCGTCACTTGTGCCCATATGGCCAGTCCGAAAATTTTGAAAGCACTTATAAAACTGTTCTAATCGAAGGTGCAGAGTCACCATAATGTTTAATCAAGCTTCCCTTTAGTCTCCTGAGGCGTTTTGCCTTTCATAAGTAATGTTTAATCACCACACGAAATTCTTTTTCGTCCATTTCTTGAAAATCACTGGACTTCCTTGATTTACACGAATGCCAAAAACACAAAGAAATAGACCAATATGGCTGAAACTTGGTGTGCGTTCATTCAAACCAGCCTCGTAATAAAACAATGTGAGGTCGCTTTTGAAAATGTCGCAGGTAAAATTGGGAGCAAAATTTTTCAAAAATTTCAGAATGTTATGAAAAAAAAATAGTGGGTTTCAATTTGTCAGCCAAGTAGCTAATGTTTTAAAGGGGGATTTGACTGATTCCATTGATTTAGATCCTATGCTATTAAATACTTTTAAAAACGCCCCTATTACATTGGAAAGGAGTTTTCTCAATTTATAAAATTTTTATACAACGATAGAAGACAAACTTTTAATGGAGAATTTTGAGAAACATTTAGTCGTTTATTGTTTTTATAACTAACGGCGACCCTGTCTTTTGCAATATTTTGCATATTTCCGCTTACTTAGTTGCATCGCCCTGTATGTATCAAATTTAAAATGTATGTTTTATTATGCTGTTTACTACGTATATATATTTTTATAATACGTACCTACATTATTATGATTGTTCTCGTTTTTCTTTCTCACATTTGGTCAATGTGGTTCCATGTTTGGCTGACGGGCGCAAACCAAGTCAGCACAAACGCATTACTATTGTGTATTAAGGAATGACCTGACAATGTTACATGTTTTCAAAATCACTGACTTCTGAATGTTTTTGTGTATGTTTGTGTTGAGTCCTAATTGTACTAAGTGTAGTGTGAATGTTGTTGGTGTAAGGCCTGTGGCTGATATAATGAGGGGGACAATGATGACTTTTTCTTGTTTCCATAGCCTTTTTATTTCCGTTGCAAGATCTGTGTATTTGGAAATTTTCTCTGTGTATTTCGTTTGGATGTTTGTGTCGTTGGGGACAGCTATGTCAATTAGATAGGTGACTTTTTCTTTTTTGCACTGAAAAGTAATATCGGGTCTATTGGCGGAGACCGTTTTATCTGTATGGATACCGATGTCCCAGTAGAGCTTGTAATCTTCATTTTCAAGTATGGATGTTGGCGTGTATTTGTAGTAGGGATCTGTGTTTTCTATGAGTTTGTATGTTGTGGCCAGTGCTTGGTGAACTACTTTGGCAGCTGAATCATGCCTGGCTGTGTACTCTGTTCCGGCCAATATTTTACATCCGCTCGTTATGTGTTCGATCGTTTCTTTTCTGCTGGTGGCATTTCCTACATCTGTCCTCTGCAATAGTCGGGTCTTTGATGATATGCTTTTGGTAGTTTCTGGTTAATATGACTTTATCCTGGATGGCAAGTAAGAAGCCTTCAGTCTCAGGGAATAGCTGCCCATCCTGTAAACCAAGTGTATGATTGTTTTTTATTTACGTGGTCTTGTTCTATGTGGTATCTGTGTTTTCCGTGGAGTGTTTTCTCTGACCACGTTTTCATCTTTTCCTGTTGTAATTGGGTGTGACTGTGTGTGTCTGCTGAGTGGTCTGCCCGGGCTAAGTCGAGAGGTGTGTAATTTTTGTCTGCTTTCACTGTCGCTGTGTGGAGGCTGGTTTGCTTGCTGTGAAAGAATTTCCTAAGTGTTTGTATTTGTTTTGTGTGTAATGATCTGATGTCTATAATTCCTCTTCCTCCTGCCTTCCTCTCGATGGTAAGTCTTTCTTTGCATGCGTTGGGGTGTAATTTCCTGTATTTGGTGAATTGAGATCGTATAAGGATGTGAATATTTTCTATGTCTGTTTGTGACCATTTGATGATACCAAATGAATATGTGAGTACAGGTATAGCGAACGTGTTGATGGCTTTAGTGAGATTCTTAGAGTTGAGTTTTGTTTGCAAAAGTTTCGTCAGTCTGTTTTTGAATTCGGTTCTGAGCTCTGTTTTGATGTGAGTGTGGTTGAGTTTGGTGCTTTGTTGGAAGCCTAGATATTTGTATGTTTCTTTGTCGAACATGTTATCGAGTGTTTCATTGTTAATGGTTTCTGTCTCATGGTGGCACTTCCATTGGCCTTTGTTGATGTGGAGCACTTTGCATTTACTTATACCAAATTCCATATTGACATCTAAGGTGAATATTTCTGTGATTTTGAGGAGTTCTTTCAGCTGTGTTTTGTGTGGCAGCGTAGAGTTTTATGTCGTCCATATATAGGAGGTGGTTTATTTTATGTTGATTCACTTTTTGGTGTCTGATATTGAAGCCATGCTCTGTTCTGTTTAGTATATTTGAGAGTGGATTGAGGCAAAGGCAAAACCATAGAGCGCTGAGCGAGTCCCCCTGAAATATACCCCGTCTGATGTACAGCTCTTCTGTTTCGATGCGTTCGGTTGGTGTTTCTAGGCGTATTTTGGTTTTCCATGTTTTCATAATTTGCGCGAGAAACTGCCTGAGGTGTTGGTTGATTTTATAGATTTCTAGGGCTCTGATTAACCAGCTGTGGGGTATAGGAGTCGAAGGCTTTTTTATAGTCTATGTAACCGATGTGAAGGTTTCTGTGTTCTTTTCTGGTTTGTCCCATAATCACGCTATCAATGATCAGCTGCTCTTTGCATCCTCGACTATTTTTTCCTGCATCCCTTCTGCTCTTCTGTGATAATATTGTTGTCTGTTAGGTGTTGTTCTATTTTCTTGGAAATTGCGGCTGTGATGATCTTGTATAGGGTTGGAAGACAGGTGATAGGTCGGTAGTTTGACGGGTTTGTGGTGTCTGAGCTTTTGGGTTTAACGTATGTTATTCCTTGTGTAAGGAAAGTAGGAAGTGTGTGTGGTTGTAGAATGGCTTTGTTGATTTGGTGTGTGAGTGCTTCGTGTGTGGTGGTAAACTGTTTGTACCAGAAGTTTTGTATATTGTCTATTCCAGGACATTTCCAGTGTGTGTGTGTGTTTGATTGTTTCTGTAATTTCTTCTGTAGTTAGTGTGGAATTTTCTTGTTCTGTCACACGTTTGTGTTTATCTTCTTCGGCTTTGATCCAGGGGCTGTTATTATTATGTAGTTTGGGTTCTGACCAGACAGTTTTCCAATAATCTGCGATTTCTTGTTTGTTTGGTGGTTTAGTTACTACTGTCTGCTCGTTGTACATAGTTTTTCGGTAGAACTGTTTTTCGCTTCTTCGGAAGAGGTTGTTGGTGTCTTTCCTCTCGTTTGATTCTTTGTATCTACGGAGTCTTGCAGCCTACGCCTATTCCAGGAGATAATTTTTTGCTTATTTTGTCAGATGCAGCACCGTACATGATAAAGGCCGGGTAAAATTTGAAAATTTTTTATCCAAACTTAATACATGTAACATGTCTCGCTCATGCTTTAAATAGGGTTGCTGAGGAAATTAGGAATCATTTTCCGCTTGTGAATAGCTTAATTTCTAACATGAAGAAAATCTTCCTTAAAGCGCCTTTAAAGATTCAGTTCTACAAAGAATAACTACCAAACACTCCTCTTCCACCTCCGCCTGTTATTACAAGATGGGGCACTTGGTTGGAAGCAACATTTTTTTTATTGCGACAACTTCTGTCAACTAGATGGTCTAATTGCAGAATTATCAGACGAATCTTCCCAATCCCTTACAGAACTTAAACGAATATTCAAAAACAAGGAGATAAAACAACAAATTTCCTTTCTTAAAACAAATTATAGCTTTGTTTATAAAACCATAACTCAAATGGAGGAATCTAATTTGCCACTAATCCGAAGTGTTCAACTACGAGGCTGGTTTGAAAAGTCCGTGCAAAAATAAAAACTACTTATGTGTTTGGGCTAAACCTTTTTTATTTTTCGACATAGTCTCCTTTTAGGCTTATACACTTCGTCCAACGATGTTCTAGTTTGTTGATCCCTTCCGAATAATAGGATTTGTCCAAGTCTGCAAAATATCCATTAGTGTCTGCAATCACCTCCCCGTTTGAATAAAATCTTTGTCCCGCCAGCTATTTCTTCAAATTGGGGAACAAATAGTAGTCCGAGGGAGCCAAATCTGGAGAATAGGGGGGATGTGAAACGAGTTGGAATCCTATTTCATTAATTTTGCGACCACAACTGCTGAGGTGTGTGCTGGTGCATTGTCGTGATGGAAAAAGGACTTTCTTGTGGGCCAATCGCGGGCGTTTTTCTTGCAGCTCGGTTTTCAAACGGTCCAATAACGATGAATAATATTCACCTGTAATAGTTTTATCCTTTTCCAGATAGTCGATGAGGATTATCCCTTGCGAATCCCAAAAGACAGTCGCCATAACCTTTCCGGCCGAAGGAACGGTCTTCGCCTTTTTTGGTGCAGATTCCCCCTTGGTAACCCATTGTTTAGATTGTTGTTTGGTCTCAGGAGTATAGTAATGTATCCATGTTTCATACACAGTGACGAAACGACGCTTAAAGTCCTCCGGATTCTTCTGGAACAGTTGCAAACCATCCTTGCAACACTTCACACGATTCCGTTTTTGGTCAAGCGTGAGCAATCGCGGCACCAATCTTGCGGATAGCTTTCTCATGTCCAAATGTTTATGCAAAATATTATGTACCCGTTCAGTCGAGATGCCCACAGCACTAGCAATCTCACGCACCTTAACTCTTCTATCATCCATCACCATATCATGGATTTGATCAATGATTTCTGGAGTCGTAACCTCCACAGGCCGTCCAGAACATTCAGCGTCACTTGTGCCCATATGGCCAGTCCGAAAATTTTGAAAGCACTTATAAACTGTTCTAATCGAAGGTGCAGAGTCACCATAATGTTTATCAAGCTTCCCTTTAGTCTCCTGAGGCGTTTTGCCTTTCATAAAGTAATGTTTAATCACCACACGAAATTCTTTTTCGTCCATTTCTTGAAAATCACTGGACTTCCTTGATTTACACGAATGCCAAACACAAAGAAATAGACCAATATGGCTGAAACTTGGTGTGCGTTCATTCAAACCAGCCTCGTAATAAAACAATGTGAGGTCGCTTTTGAAAATGTCGCAGGTAAAATTGGGAGCAAAATTTTTCAAAATTTCAGAATGTTATGAAAAAAAATAGTGGGTTTCAATTTGTCAGCCAAGTAGCTAATGTTTTAAAAGGGGGATTTGACTGATTCCATTGATTTAGATCCTATGCTATTAAATACTTTTAAAAACGCCCCTATTACATTGGAAAGGAGTTTCTCAATTTATAAATTTTTATACAACGATAGAAGACAAAACTTTTTAATGGAGAATTTTGAGAAACATTTAGTCGTTTATTGTTTTTATAACTAACGGCGACCCTGTCTTTTGCAATATTTGCATATTTCCGCTTACTTAGTTGCATCGCCCTGTATGTATCAAATTTAAAATGTATGTTTTATTATGCTGTTTACTACGTATATATATTTTTATAATACGTACCTACATTATTATTATATTATTATTATTATTATATGTTCATCTTTAAGTAAAGTAATAAAATATATTATTATTTATATTTATTTTTTACTTTGTATAATATTATATTTAGATTTAGTTCATTCGCCCTGTATGTTGAAAATTTAAAATGGGTTTTTTATTGCTACATTTGTATAGTACTCGTATCATGTAATGTGAAACAATAAATTTACATTTTTCAAGTCTATTTCAATTTTTTTTACTGCATATTTACAACATGTATGTGCATATTTTGAAAAAATTATTTGCATATTTATGCGCATATTTTAAAGTTTTTCACTTGCATATTTGGGTTTCCTTAGTTATCTCTAACAGAAATGATCCATGGTAGATGCAATATTCATAATCCGACAATTATCAGAAAAGGCAATTTAATTCAATAAACCTATGTTTATGTGTCTGGTAGAGTTAAAACAAGCTTCAACCGAATACGACGGTCTGATGTAACGAGTATATTATGCCAACTAAACGTCAATACCAAACTTATCAATATAATAAATGATCTAAATAGTAACAATAAAACATACATCAAAATTAATGGAATCATAACAGAAGAAACTGATGTTAAAACAGGAATCGGCAGCAAGACAGCCTAAGCCCGACGCTGTTCAATACAATAAAGAAGAAAATTAACCCAGAAGTAAAAAAAGTTGAGGCTGGGTATAAATTGGCGGATAAATCTCTAAAAATATTATGTTACGCAGACGATGCTACGTTAATAGCTGAAAACGAAAACGATCTACAGCGCCTTCTATTCAAGTTTAAAACAATTGCCGAAAAATTTAACATGATTATATCCACCGAAAAAACAAAGTGCATGGTAATATCAAAACAAAAGACCCCATCCAATGCAAGTTAATTGCTGGTGAAAAAAACAATCGAACAGGTGATGAAATTCCTGAATATATATATATATATATATATATATATATATATATATATATATATATATATATATATATATATATATATACACAGTCGACACTATTTTATAGTGAAACTCAATATAGTGAAAAACTCTTTTTTCAAGACCTAGAATATTTTTTAATGAAATTTCATGTAAAAAGCCCTGCATATAGTGAATCTGTAAAATAGTAACACTCTATATAATAAAATTTTTACCGGAATTTTAGGTATAAATTTTTATGCATTTATTGAGATCTTGGCCATTTCGGGTTTCCCCATTTTTATCTACCATTAGCACGAATTCCATTTTTATGACGCATTCTTTTGAAAAGGTTCTTAACGCGTTTATAAACGCCTAATAGTTGGCAATAAATCAGGTAGATTTCTGTGAGAAACACGGGGAATAACCCATTTTATAGAAACCGGGGAAAAACCCATTTTATAGTCGAGGCCTAGTAATTCGCAAATTCAGGTTCAGTTTCTTTTTGTTTAAGAATCAAGTTCAAGCGGATGTGTTTAAGTTTAGCTGAGAAAATTAAAGTTTTGGAGAAAGTTGATAAAGGCTGCAAAAAAATTGATGTTGCTGCAAAATTTGGTGTTTCTCCAAGTTGCGTCTCTCTGATAATAAAAAGTCGCGACAGTATCATCAAGAAACCTAGTGTTCCAAGTAGTCGAAAACGAGTACGAATGAGTACTTACGATTACGTAAATGAAGCAGTTTTACGATGGTTTCAAGTGGCCCGTATGCATCAAAACGTACCAATATCGGGAAATTTAATAAAGCAAAAGGCTCTACAATTTGCTAAAGAATTTAACTGCGTTAATTTTCAAGCTAGTGAAGGCTGGTTGAGTGCCTGGAAGACTCGCAATTCAATTGTTTTCAAGACGGTGTCTGGCGAGAGTGCAAGCGTTAGTCAGGAGGACTGTGACATTTGGACTGAAACTGTTTTAAAAAGTGGATTGAAAAAGTACGAGCCAAAAAACGTTTTCAATTGTGATGAAACCGGTTTGTTTTTTAAATGTTTGCCAAATAAAACTTTTACTTTTAAAAGTGATAAATGTTTTGGTGTTAAAACAAGTAAAGAAAGGGTGATACTTATGGTTGGAGCAAACATGGATGGCTCAGAAAAATTGAAATTACTGCTCATAGGTAAAAGCAAAAAATCCCCGTTGTTTAAAAGGAGTTAAATCTCTGGAGTTAGATTACGCCAATAATAAAAAGGCATGGATGACTTCTGAGATTTTCGAAAGATGGATCAAAGAACTGGACACGAGAATAAAAAGCCAAAAGCGAAAGATTGTGGTGTTTATAGACAATTGTCCTGCACATCCAGTTACTGTAAGTAAAAAATTAAGGAATATTGAATTGATCTTTTTTCCACCAAACATGACCTCCAAATTGCAAACTATGGACCAGGGTATTATAAAAAACTTAAAATATCATTACCGAAACAGAATTGTTTCCAAATGGTTAAAGAGTGTATAACCGAAGTCGCTAAAGTATGGAGTGAAAATGTTTCTCAGACCACTATCAAAAGCTGCTTTTCTAAAGCAGGTTTTACTGAAAAAATTGACGAATGGGAAGAAGAAGACGAAATGGATCTCGCTACCTTAAAAAGGCAATGGGGTATTCTACAAAAAACTGCTACCGTCGACGCAGATTTTTTCTTGAAGATTTCTTAGAAATCGACAATGATGTTGGCACGACAGATCTCCCAACTGACCAAGACATAATTGACGATATAAAAAGTATAGAAGATCATGAAGAAAAAACTGAAACCGGGGAATGTCCTGCTAAATTTAGTGAAAATGAAATAAGAAATGCATTTGACATTGTGCGAACTACTCTCAGGGGCCAGGAAAGTGTACCTGATCGAAGCTTTATGCATTTGAATAAATGCGAGAATTTTGTTGAGCAACAATTATTTTTCAAAAGTAATGTTCACAAGAAAATAACTGATTATTTTTCCTAGTACGTATGTACGTAGTATGTACATATGTATTAACAGATTTTATATTATTCTTTTTATTTCGTATGTAGTACATACATACATAAAGTCCGTATGTTATATCTTTACACGTGCGTCATAGTTTTCAGGCAATATCCCAGACGACTATTATATTTTTTGTCTTTTTTACCAATACCTACGATTTATTGGTGAAAAGAGACAAATAATATAATAGTCGTCTGTTATATGGCCTGAAAACTATGACGCACGGGTAAAGATATAACGTACGGACTTTATGTATGTATTTAGCCCTGTACATGCTATGTACTATTTAAACTTTCAAATGTTTAATAAAATCTTTTCTAATAATTCAATTTTGCAATTTTTTTTGTTGCTTGTACTTTATAAAATACAAGTAAATGATTACCAATATAAAATACATACATAGCAATATATACGGATTTTTTCTTTATATAGTGAAAAACTTTCTATAGTGAAATTTCGGTCAACGTTTTGGTCTTTCACTATATAGAGTGGCGACTGTATATATATATATATATATATATATATATATATATATATATATATATATATATATATATATATATATATATATATATATTTAAAACATTGCCCAAAATAAATGAAAAGGCATATTAAGTAGAGTTTTTCAAGCTGGAACCCATTCCTTACGATATAAGACGGCCGTTTAGCTCCTATAAAAACAATTTGATTTTTGGGTTACATCTTTGGACTAAAAATCGCCGTTTTTTGACATTCTTCTTTATATAAAAATTTTGACAGAAAAACTTACAGCGAGTCTTAATTCAACATATATAATAAATTTTTTTGCGGACTTTTTTATAATTCTGTAAAATGTCCTAATTAGTCTACATCAATTTGTTAGTGTGTCTTCGATGTACACCAATATCCGTTACAGTAAATATATCGGAGTTATTAAGCTGTTCAGAAATATTTGTTTTAAAAATAACTATTCCGTTTCCTTTCCGTGAGTAAATTAAAGGGGAGTTGCGTGCTTGTATACAAAAACTAACATGTTGTATACGACTGAATAGATAAATGCCAATATTAGATGCCTATATATCAGTATATCGATCCAACTGATTTTATGGCTTTTCTAACCCATATACCTTTTTATTATTAAAAACTTCAACCCAAAGCTTATATACCGCGAGGAAAATACCTATTTTAGGGTAAAAATTCAATCTCTATTGCTTTAGTATCAAATCCTTAGATCATAAAGAAACTTGATAAAAAGGGTCTATCAAATGACAAATAAAAAATGCGTCATGTAATTATGTAATAATTAAATTATACTCTTAATATTACTCGAATTTTTACAGCACTAATAATGTGCTTTGTCTTGATGAAAGAGCACTTTTTCCTTGTTCATTTGGTGCCGTTTCTTCGCAATTTCTGCCTTCAAATGCACCAATAACTTTATATAATATTCGCTACTGATGGTTTTTCCCTTCTTAGCATAGTCGATGAAAATTATTCCATGCGCATCCTGTTGGTCGCTACGGGCGGCTTTCACCAGCTGTTGTCCACTCAGCTGACTGTCGATTTGATTCCGGTGTGTAGTGGTGGATCCATGTTTCATCAATTGTCACATATCGCATGGAAAAAATCCATTTTGTAGGGCTTAAACAGGTACAAACAGCGCTCAGAATCATCAACATGTTGTTGTTTTTGCTCCACTGTGAGCAAACGCGGTACCCATTTCGAACAGACCTTTCTCTTGCCCAAATGTTCATGGAAAATATGAGCAACACGTTCTTATGATTTCTTTAGTGTGTCAGCTATCTCATGCAATTTCACTTTACGGTCATCCAAAACAATTTTGTGGGTTTTTTTTTATGTTTTCTGGTGTAACTACCTCATTTGGGCGTCCAGAGCGTTTAGCATCATTTCTATATGTACGACCGCGTTTAAATTTAACATACCAGTAAATGATGAGTGATTTTCCATGGGTAGAGTCCCCGTAACACTTGTCAAGCCCTTGCTTTACTTGAACGGTATTTTTTCCATCAAAAAACAGTGTTTAATCAACACACGAAATTCGATTTTTTCCACTGTTTTGAAAATATCGAGATGTCATGAAATTTTGACACGTATCGTTTGAAGGTTGATACTTCCTAAAAATCATATGGATCTTCTGAAAAGGGCGACATCTATGTGTCACATCAAAAACTTTTCAGCCTACGTGTTACCTTAAAACAATATGATTAAAAACTATATATTTCATCCTCATTTCACATATTATAATATCATTTCCTTCGGGTATTATGATGCTAACAGACCGAGAGCCTGACAGTTGGATAGGTACATCAATGGAAATGGGAATATACCTATTATTTTTCGCGATCTAAGAACATAGTGCAGTAAAGGAAGCATTTGAAATTGCACAGTCTGATTTTATCCTCTCTGGAATATCACCAGGAGTATTATCCTGAGTTTTGGACCTCAAAAAACTTGTTCTCAACAATTTAAGTTGTCAAACGCGTTTTTTGAGCTTAAAATGTGAATAACTTCGATTATATAAGTCGAATCGAGACAATAAAAAAACCAAACTCTTCGTAGTGAAATTTCCAACTGCCTCCTTCTTGGTTTTAAGTCGCACAAGTGAATACATCTATAATATATATAAATGCAACGTCTCTCTGTCTGTCTGTCTGTCCGTCCGTCCGTTAGTGCGCTTATCACTGGAGAACCACTTATCCGATTTACGTACTTTTTTTTTTAAAACATACATATGTTCTCTGGCCAGATTATAGGCTATATTTTATTACGATAGGTAGCATAGGGAATGAGCAGTGACAATAATAGTGAATGAAGTCGGAAAAAAGTTTGCCGCTAGCGAGTTCCCTTGCAGTACACAGCGTAAACCATTAAATTTGGAACAATATTGCATAGCAGAGAATATCTATAATCTATATTATATATAAAATGCAATGTCTCTTTGTCTGTCTGTCTATCTATTAGTGCGTTTATCAGGCGAGAACCACTTATCCGATTTACGTGTCTTTTTTTAAATTCATGCATATATTCTTTGACCAGGTTATATAGTAATAACTAGAATCTATATCTATAATATATGTAAAATACAACGTCTCTCTGTCTGCCTGTCTATCCGTTAGTGAGCTTATCCCTCGAGAACCACTTATCCGATTTAAGTGATTTTTTAATTCCTTACATATGTTCTCTGACCAGGTTATATAATAATAATAATAATAATAATAATAATGCATGCAAAGAAAGACTTACCATCGAGAGGAAGGCAGGAGGAAGAGGAATTATAGACATCAGATCATTACACACAAAACAAATACAAGCACTTAGGAAATTCTTTCACACCAAGCAAACCAGCCTCCACACAGCAACAGTCAAAGCAGACAAAAACTATACCCCACTCGACTTATCCCGGGTAGACCACCCAGCAGATACACACAGTCACATCCAATTACAACAGGAAAAGATGAAAACGTGGTCAGAAAAAACACTTCACGGAAAACACAGATACCACATAGAGCAAGACCACGTAAATAAAAAACAATCATACACCTGGTTACGGGATGGGCAGCTATTCCCAGAAACAGAAGGCTTCTTACTTGCCATCCAGGATAAAGTCATATTAACCAGAAACTACCAAAAGCATATTATCAAAGACCCAACTATTACAGAAGACAGATGCAGAAAATGCCACCAACAGAAAGAAACGATCGAACACATAACAAGCGGATGTAAAATATTAGCCGGAACGGAATACACAGCCAGACATGACTCAGCGGCAAAAGTAGTTCACCAAGCACTAGCCACCACATACAAGCTCATAGAAAACACAGATCCCTACTACAAATATACACCAACATCCGTACTTGAAAATAAAGATTACAAACTCTACTGGGACATCAGTATCCATACAGATAAAACAGTCTCCGCCAATAGACCCGATATTACTTTTCAGTGCAAAAAAGAAAAAGTCGCCTATCTAATTGACATAGCTGTCCCCAACGACACAAACATCCAAACGAAATACACAGAAAAAATTTCCAAATACACAGACCTTGCAACGGAAATAAAAAGGCTATGGAAACAAGAAAAAGTCATCATTGTCCCCCTCATTATATCAGCCACAGGCCTTACACCAACAACATTCACACCACACTTAGTACAATTAGGACTCAACACAAACATACACAAAAACATTCAGAAGTCAGTGATTTTGAAAACATGTAACATTGTCAGGTCATTCCTTAATACACAATAATAATGCGTTTGTGCTGACTTGGTTTCCGCCCGTCAGCCAAACATGGAACCACATTGACCAAATGTGAGAAAGAAAAACGAGAACAATAATAATAATCTATATAATAAATATAAAACGCAATGTCTCTCTGTCTGTCTGTCTGTTAGTGTGCTTATCATTCGAGAACCACTCATCCGATTTACGTAATTTTTTTTTAATTCTTAATTTAATATATGTCAAAAAAAATCTATAATATATATAAAACGTAACGTCCTTCTGTCTGTCTATCCATTAGTGCGCTTAGCACTCAAGAACCACTTATCCGATTTACGTGTTTTTTTTTTTTAAATAAAATACAAAGGGAATAAACAGAGACAAAATGCTAATATGTAGGAAAAAAGATGGAAGTTTAGCAGTAAGCTTCGCAGAAAGACTGAATAGATGGGGGGAATACTTTAAAGAAACACTAAATGGAGATGAAAATGAGTTGAATGAGAAATAGGAAGCAAAATTAACTGAAGGGCAGGAGGGGACAAATAAATCCTGCAAAGAAGAAATAAGAGAAATACTCATAACCCAAAAAAAAGGCCCCGGGTGGAAATTGTAGAACTGATAAAAGCTGGAGGAGTAGATCTGGAAAATGAAATATGCCGGTTGGTGCAAGAAATATGGGAAAGAGAAAAGATGCCAGTGAGCTGGAGAGAGTCGCTCATTTGTCCAATATACAAAAAAGGAGAAAAAATTATATGTGCTAATTATAGACCAATAGCCTTACTGGATGTCGTGTACAAGATAGTAGTGTTGACTATCAAAAACAGACTAGCAGAGAAAGCCGAATCTATTCTGGGAAAATACCAGTGTGGATTCAGACCAGATATTTTCGATTAAGCAAATCTAAGATAATAGCTTAGAACAAAATTAGGCACTATACTTAGTCTTTGTGGATTTCAGAGAAGCATATGACTCTGTAAATAGAGAAGGACTCTACAAGATAATGGAGGAACTAAAAAATTCCAAGTAAATTGATTCGCATGGTAAGAATGACCCTGAATGACACAGAAAATAGAGTGTTGGTTGAGGGCAAAGTATCAGACAAGTTTAAGGTGAAGAGAGGATTAAGACAGGGGGAACCAGTGTCGACATGTCTATTTAATTTGGTAGTAGAGAAGATAATCCGGGGGTCAGAAATAAACACAAATTGAACGGTATACCAACAAACCTGCCAATGCTTGGCCTATGCGGATGATGTAGCAGTGATTGCAAGAGCAAAAGAGAACCTCAAAAAAGCAATAAGTAGGATAGAAGAAAGGGGAAGGATGAGTGGACTAAAGATAGATGAGGAAAAAACAAAATACATGGAAATTACAAAGCAGAAGGATAATAAAAACAACAAAAATTTTGTTATAAAAACAACTTAGGGCAAAGATATATGTTTGAAAAAGTAGACAAATTTAATTATCTGGGAGTAACAATAACAGAGAGTGGACAAGAAAGAACGGAGGTACAAGAAAGAATAGCGAAAGTACAGAGATGTTTGGGGGCAATGAATCCAATATTGAAATCAAAGAATGTATCAAGAAAAGCAACAGAAAGAATATATACGACAGTTGTCAGACCCACGGTGACATATGGATGCGAAACGTGGAAACTGAATGCAAGAGAAAAGGAGAAGTTGGAGGTGTGGGAAAGGAAAGCTTTGAGAAGAATCTGCGGAGGAAGGAAAAAAGAGGGACTGTGGAGAAGAAAAACAAATTACGAATTAAAATTCCTATATACGAAACCCCTTATAAGCCAAATCATAATAAGCCAGCTATTAAGATGGTTGTGACACGTGTCAAGGATGAAGGAAGAAAGACAGGCAAAGCAAGAGGAGTGGTTGGAAGAAGAGGCAAGGGTAGACCTCGATCTACATGGATTCAGGCAGTAAAGCAAGATCCGGAGTTGATGGGAATCCCGCACTGGAAAAAGCTAACAGGAGACAAACAGAAGTGGAGACAAGTATGCAACCAAGCCATGAGCGTCTAAGGCCCCTTGAGCTATATAATAATATAAACATAACGAATTAGCAGTGACGATAAAGGTGAATCAAGTCCATGCGAGCGGAGCCGCGGGCACGGCTAGTAACTTATAAAATTGAAAAAACTGTTTTTCTTTTATTTTATTGTAGAGGTCGACTAAGTGCACCGATCGGCATGAAACTTTCAAAAAAATATGCATTTTGTCATAGAAAAACAACCTGAAATTTTGGTACAAGAATATTGAACTCAGTGGGCATACTCGTAATTGAAATTGTTATTTAAAATTTGAATTGCCCCCCATTTTATACCATTTGGTCCAAAATGATCTTTTTTTTTCAAAATTTAAGTCTGGAGTCATTTTAACCGTTTGTTACATTTCTTTATTAATTAAATAATAACAAATACGTTTTGTCGGTCATTTTGAAAAAAATCTGAAAAGAAAAAAAAATCATTTTGGTTAACAATTTTTTTTTTCAAAATGACAATTGTTATTATTTGATTAATAAACAAATGTAAAAAATACAGCTAAAATAACTCCAAAAAATTTTTTTTAATTGCATCGGAAAGCTGGTCCATTTTGGACCAAATAGCATAAAATGATGTTCAATTCAAATTTTAAATAACGAATTCAATTATGCCCACTGGGTTCAATATTTTTGTATCAAAATTTCACAGTATTTTTACTATTTAAAAAGGAATATTTTCGGATAGTTTCAAGCCGATCGGTTCTCTTGATCTGAGCAATAAAATTTTCAATTTTGTAGGTTATGTACTCACTTGAGCAACTTAGAATTAACGAAGATTTGTTGGAAATTTCATTACGAAGAGTTAAGTTTTTTTTATTTCGATCCGACTTATATCACCGGAGTTATTTACATTTTCAGCTCAAAAAATGCATTTTGAAAATTTAAATTGCTTATAAACAAAAGAGTACAAGTCTTTCGAAGTCCAAAACTCAGAGTAATACTCCGGGTGATATCTCAGAGAGAATAACATCATGATAATGCTGTATCTAAACTATGCCTATTTCATCATTATTTTGACCTTTTTTTACTACACTAACACTACAACGTAAAGAATAGCAAAATATGCAAGGAGTAATTCTCTCTCTTTAGCAAGGGAAGTAAAAATAATAATATAATATAATATATATATATATATATATATATATATATATATATATATATATATATATATATATATATATATATATATATATATATATATATATATATTCTGTGTGTCCGTTAGTGCGCCTATCACTGAAGAACCACTTATCCGATTTACGTACTTTTTTTTTTTTAAAACATACATATGTTCTCTGGCCAGGTTATAGGCTATATTTTATTACGATAGGTAGCATAAGGAATGAGCAGTGACATAAAATAGTGAATGATGTCGGAAATAAGTTTGCCGCTAGCGCGTGCCTTTGCAATACACAGCCCAAACCATTAAATATGGAACAATATTATGTAGCAAAGAATATCTGTAAGGTATAATCTATAATATATAAAAAATGCAATGTCTCTCTGTCTGTCTGTCCATTAGTGCGTTTATCATGCGGGAACCACTTATCCGATTTACCTGTCTTTTTTTTAAATTCATACATATATTCTTTGGCCAGGTTATATAATAATAATAATAATCTATATCTATAATATATATAAAATGCAATGTTTGTCTGTCTGTCTGTCTGTCCGTTAATGCGCTTATCCCTCGAAAACCACTTATCCGATTTACGTGATTTTTTAAATTCATACATATGTTCTCTGACCAGGTTATAGGTATATATTTTATTACATCTATAATATATATAAAATGCAACGTATCTCTGTCTGTCTGTCCGTTAGTGCGCTTATCGCTGGAGAACCACTTATCCGATTTTCGTAATTTTTTTTTTTTAAATATACATATGCTCTCCGGCCAGGTTATAGGCTATATTTTATTACGATAGGTAGCATAAGGAATGAGCAGCGAGAATAATAGAAAATAAAGTCGGACAAAGTTTGCCGCTAGCGCGTTCTCTTGCAATACACAGTCCAAACCATTAAATATGGAACAATATTATATAGCAGAGAATATTTATAATATATATAAAATGCAATGTCTCTCTGTCCGTCCGTTAGTGTGCTTATCACTGGAGAACCACTTATCCGACTTACGTGTTTTTTTTTTTAAACATACGTATGTTCTCTGGCCAGGTTATAGGATATATTTTATTAGGTGACATAAGGAGTAAACAGTGACGATAATAGTGAATCAAGTCGGAGAAAACTTTGCCGCTAGCGCGTTCTCTTGCAATACACTCCCTAAAGCATTAAATATGGAACAATATCATGTAGCAAAGAATACAATATATATAAAATGCAACGTCTCTCTGTCTGTCTGTCTGTCCGTTAGTGCGCTTATAACTCGAGAACCACTTATCCAATTTACGTGTTTTTATAAATTTATACATATGTTCTATATAATTCGATATAAACCTAGATAATGGGAGATAAGATGAGATAATGGGAGATAAGGAGAAATAATGGGAGATAAGTCGAGATAAGCCTCGATAATGGGAGATAAGGTGAGATAATGGGAGATAAGTATAAATAATGGGAGATAAGGAGAGATAATGGGAGATAAGCAGAGATAAGTCTAGATAATGGGAGTTATGGTGAGATAATGGGAGATAAGGAGAAATAATGGGAGATAAGTCAAGATAAGCCTAGATAATGGGAAATATGGTGAGATAATGGGAGATGAGCAGAGATAAGCCTAGATAATGGAAATTATGTAGAGATAATGGGAAATAAGGAGAAATATTGGGAGATAAGGAGAAATAATGGGAGATATTTTATTACGTTGGGTTACGTAAGGAATAAGCAGTGACGATAGTAGTGAATCAACTCCACGCGAGCGGAGCCGGGGGCCCGGCTAGTATATATATATATATATATATATATTATATATATATATATATATATATATATATATGTTACTATAGAGATTTTCACGAATGGTGAAATGTAATACATTAAAATTCCGGTTTTCAATCCGTTCGTCTAACAATGAATTTGCACGACGTTTCGCCAAAATCCCCGGAATTTGAATGTATTATATATATATATATATATATATATATATATATATATATATATATATATATATATATATATAAGTATATATATGCACCGTGAGAAAATATTTATGAATATCATGTGCGTATAATATTACGTCTTTTTCAGAATTTTTGAGGTCAAAAATTCATTAGTTCCAATTTAAACAGAAGCTCTTCTTTTGCTCACCCTTTTTAATGATTAGTTTCTTATCTCAAGGTACTTACCACTTAAAATATCATGTAATGCTTGGATAGTACTGCGTATTTACGAAAAAAAAAATACTTGGTAAATTAGTTTTTTTAAAATAATGAAAAAATGTGAGAGATGTTCGAGATTAATTGAAAAGATAGATTAAAAACCTGGTCGTTGACTAAAAAGAACAATTTTATAAAATTTTATTTAAACATCATGTTTAATTATATTGTGTTATTTATTTTCACCATAAATTTGTTGTTCTGCGATTATACAAATACAAAACCTGTAGCTAATAAATGACTCTACGATAAGAAGAAAACATCTGTCAATAAATTAGAGGCATGAAATTCAAAGGAATATCTTTCCCAATAAATAAACTGTACTGTAGACATAGTACAACATACGCAAGAATTTTCAACGTTGAGACACGACGCCACGCGTGACATTAGTATTTACTAAATCGAGACAAACACAAATTTATTTCATTGTAAGATATAGTTAGACGTAGTGTTGAGAAAAAAACGGCATAATTCAATAATCGACTACTAAACACTCAAGTAATTGCAATTAGGGATGGGCATCGAGTTATTTCTTCGGGTTGCATGTAATTTATTTCACGTACCGTGGTTTATTTTACTTGAGATTTATGCTCTCTCAAAGATCGATTGAGTTCGGTATAGTTCGGCCTATTTGTTAACTTTCAGCTCTAACCGCGTGAAAAAAGCGCAAGTCTTTGTTGTGATTATTTAATAAATATACATATCTATCATTTTATTTGACAAGTAAGACGAAGATAAACTTATTCCACATAGCAAAAAATAATAGACGTTGTCGGTCCAAGGACAGTTAGGACACGTATGGAAAGAAGAGCAGATCTACATTAATTTATGACTCCGTCATCCCAAAAGATTTTGGTATTTCTCTATGTTTCCGGATTCCATGATCACGAAAAATATAGTTTCTAATTTTCATCGATCTGTCAAATTGTTGCCACCGTAACTCCCGAACGGAATGAGATATTGATTTCAAATTTGGGGCAGATATAATACTTCAAGTAGGCAATGATGTCTGAGCTCTAGAAGAAAGGATCGAAAGGCTTCGAATATACCATAGTATATGTCCTTTTTCATATTTTTCGGATTAGAAGACTCTTAAAAAGATAGTTATTTTTCACTGAATCCACTGCTAGCAGAAATAATATGTAGAGAAGCTCAGAATGTGACTGAGTTTTAAAGCTTGAATTAAGTTATTCTTTTGTGTGAAAGTAGGGGGGCAGGTGTGAGAGTAGGGATTTTACCCTTTTCCATATCCTAAGGATATCGGCGAGGATGTCATAATGCTCGTCAACGTTGTCCAAGTGCCGAAACATACATTTTTGTATTTTACAGCACCTTTTAAATAACGCGGTAGTGTCGCCTCGGACGTTATTGCATTTCTGCGAACAACTACTACCTACGGTAAGATACAACGAATTGTACCAAATACGCACACCTAGTACTCAATCGGAGGCTGACACAGCAGCCACAAGCCGACAGAGTGGTTGGCACAGCCAACACTAAAGGCAGGCAGCGAGATTTGCAAGGAATCAACCTCAGACCTTATGTGGTTTAACGTAAAACAACTTAAAATAGGCAAAAAGCCCATATTTAAGCAGTCTACCCACTGTTCTCTTATTCGTCCATCCATCCCGAGACGCGTTTCGCCGTATCACGGCTCATCAGTCGGGCTAGGATCGACGAAGAAGAGAACAGAATTTTAAGTACTTTATTCCGGCACTTACGGAACACAACGGTAAGATACAACGAATTGTACCAAATACGCACACCTAGTACTCAATCGGAGGCTGACACAGCAGCCACAAGCCGACAGAGTGGTTGGCACAGCCAACACTAAAGGCAGGCAGCGAGATTTGCAAGGAATCAACCTCAGACCTTATGTGGTTTAACGCAAAACAACTTAAAATAGGCAAAAAGCCCATATTTAAGCAGTCTACCCACTGTTCTCTTATTCGTCCATCCATCCCGAGACGCGTTTCGCCGTATCACGGCTCATCAGTCGGGCTAGGATCGACGAAGAAGAGAACAGAATTTTAAGTACTTTATTCCGGCACTTACGGAACACAACGGTAAGATACAACGAATTGTACCAAATACGCACACCTAGTACTCAATCGGAGGCTGACACAGCAGCCTACTACCTATGTACGTGGCCAGGTCAAATATACACTCCTGGACAAAATTAACGCAACAATATATTAAATCATCCAAATCTCTATAATGAATTAATTTTTAATAATTTTTTATGAACATTGGTTACACTAAAAGTTAGAAAAAACTTATTCGGATACTTTAAAAGTGAATTAGCTACCAAATTTCTCTATAAGATTCGAATTAAAATTATTCTTAAGACCTAATAACAAAATCGTTGAAATTATGTAATAATGAAAAAAATAAACTGGGACACTAGTAGCAAAATTAATGGTGTAACTGGGACACTAGTAGCGTGTGTTGCCTCCTCTACTTCAGATGACAGCGTTTAGGCGCCTAGGCATGTTTCTAATTAAATTTTGGATAAAATCTTGAGGAATTTGCTCCCATTCTGTGATAACTGCATTTTCAAATTCCCTCAGGTTTCTAGGTGCAGGTATATGACATTTCACATTTTTCTTAAGGTGATCCCATACATGTTCTATCGGATTCAGATCCGGGCTTTTTGATGGCCATTGCATAATCGGTATATCAACTTGATTAAGATAATCGAGTACCTCCCTAGCCACGTGAGGTCGAGCGTTGTCTTGCATAAACAGGAAATTGGGCCCCACAAAATGACCGAAAGGCATCACATGTTCTATTACAATATTCTCAAGATAGTAGTCAGCATTCATGGATCTCGTACGGACAGGAACTAACTCTGTGCGAGCATCAAAGCAGAGGCCACCCCAGAACATAACGGAGCCACCGCCGAATGGAATCCTTGCAGAGATATTGCAAGAAGCAATCCTCTCTCCTGGTCTTCGCCATACTCGCATCTGGATGTTTTAGACTAACCCTAGTTTCATCTGTGAAGAAAACATGTTTCCAATCATCCACAGACCAGTTTTCGTGATTTCGAGCAAAACGTAACCTGGCGACTCTATTTTCTCTAGTAAGCAAGGGCGCAGTGGCTGGTCTCCTACTGTTTAATCCAGCTTCATTTAACCGTCTTCTAACTGTTTTAGAAGAAATTGTGACTTGCGAACAGCTTCGAGTTCGTTTCTTATTATAGTCCTGTTTCTTAAAGCATATTGTCTCATAAAACGTTCATCTAGGTCGCTAGTGCATCGTTTTCGCCCTTGCCCTAGTCTTCTCGAATAAGTTCCTACTTCATTCAAGCGTCTTACCATACGACTTATTGTGGAACGATGTTTGCCTAACAAATTGGCAACATAACTCTGATCAGTTAAATTCCTTGTTCGATTCATTTTTCTAATTCTTCGGGGTCAAAAATAAAACAGTCTACCACAAAAACGTATTACTTTGAAAAAGGAAACAATTTATAAGGTTACTTTTAAAGAAAATTTATCGCATTATTACAGAAAATTGTTTATCTTCTAAAAAATTCTTTAAAAACTGTAAATCTAAACGAATTGTTTTGATTTCTGTCATGAACAACGAAACAAAATATGCATAGCCTACTATTCAAATACTCGATAAACTTTAAAACTGACATAAGAAAAAGATAAATTAATTTTCAGATTGTTGCGTTAATTTTGTCCAGGAGTTTACTTAAATAAATGAATTAATAAGTATACCGACCTGCGGGATTGAACCCTCGACCTTCTGCACCGTAACCAAGGTACTATGCCACGGGCCGCCACCTGTTTAACATCTATGGAGAATGGATTATTAGGAAGGCTTTGGAAACCGGGCAAGGTTGAGTGTCTGTTGGAGGGACAAAAAGTGTTAAACTTACGACATGCGGATAAAACTATCATTTTGGGTCAAAACGGGCAATAAATGTTTAATAATTGTAGATAGATCTCAAACAATACTTTTGTCATTGCAACTTATCCGGGTTAAACAGATAAGCTATAGTGTTATTTATCTCGGCATACAAATAACCATCAAAGGAGAATCTGATCCAGAAATAAAGCGAAGAATTGAGATGGCAAAGGAAATTTTGGGTAGACTGATTAAAATCTGGAGGGACCATAATATCCGGAAAGTAACTAAGACAAGACTTCTCAAAGCACTAATTTTTCCTACTGCAACCTATAGGTCCGAATCTTGGATACTGAACGCAACATGCTGTAGAAGAATAGAGGCGTTCGAAATGCTTTACTATCGCCAGATGCTAAGGAACTCGTGGACGGCTCATAGAACGAATATCTCTATACTAAAAAATTTGAATATACGGTATCATGAAAGGCTGTTCCCAGCGATTGAAAGACATTTTCTAAGATTCTTCGGACACTTAACACCAAAGAACGGTATGGAGATAATAATGATTCAAGAAAAAGTAGACGGTAAAAGAACAAGAGGTATATCTCCTGTAAGATTTATAGACCAAATTAAGGACCTCAGAAATAAATCGGTTACAGCAGTCATGAAAACGGTAGAGGATTGAGCAGCATAGCGAAGAGTTACTACCATGAAATGAGTCACGACGTTCAGAATAGAGCAACGACTGGATATATATATATATATATATATATATATATATATATATATATATATATATATATATATATATATATAAATTTATTTTTCACCTCCTCGCCACAATAAAAATAAACCTTTTTACTGTATGGCGTAGATATAGGCGGCAGTTCTACGATATCCACAATATACATTGTAGTTAACGCTACTTTTTAAGACCACGTAGTGCTACCACGGGCGTCTTCTATATTTACCATAACTATTACCTGTACACACAACATACAATACTCATCCACTGGCCCCAGTTGAACCGGCAGCTCTGTGGTTACTAGGCAACCAAGACCGTCATGTACAATATTATGATATTGTTTTCAACGTTTTTATTAGTGTATGTGTGTGTTTATTTTCTTTTCGGCATTTTAAGTTCTTTACACAGTTTCCGTTCCACTCTATTCCATAATTTAACTCGAACATATTTTTCTCTTTTTCTACTGCTGCACTTGTTACTTCATTTTCAAGTGATATATTAAAATAAATCTACTTTAGTCTGCATCCTAAATCACATGCGTGATTATTTATTCGCTCTCTATTGATGCTGCGGATAAAATACGCTCCTGCAACGTTCTTTGATTATCTACCTCATATGTAGCGCATTAGAGACACTCAGGATATGAGTACATGTACGTATAGGTTTTGCAGTAGCTTTTAGTTGAGTTGTTTGCATTTATTTATAATGAATGTTCCGAGTTCTCGCAGGCATTATTGCATTATTTGCTTTTGATCGAAGAAGGAGGATAAATCAAATGTCCTTTTATAGAGGATAAAACAATATTATATTGAAATGTACAGGTTCGTTGATATTAATATTATTGTCGCTATATTCTTCAACACGGGTAGTCTCTGCATTATTTATTTATAAAATTTATGGAGTTTGCGGTCGGTTCTAGTTGAAACATCTTAATATTTACACTTTTAAAATAAATACAGTATAACTGTCTCACTGAATTTATTTAGATTACTCTGACACGTGTCACGTACTAAATTTAAATTAAGAGGTAATAAAATTGAGTTAATTACAGGTAGTCTACCTTAACACGGCGTCTAATATGGGGGCATTTCCAAATTATATTTGAGTGTTCGTTATTTTTATATTATTTTTAATGGCTTTTTTTATACTAAGAATTTCTAAATAATCCATATGTTTTCCTTTTTGAACACTGTATAGCAACTTCACACTCTCGTTATTAAAAAGGTGATTATTGTCTATGCAGTGATCAACAAGCCTGCTAATTTTTGTTTATTTACAACAGAGTGCCTGTGTTCTTTTAATCTTTGTTGTAGGCTCCGTCCCGTTTGTCCCACATAGACCGCGTCACAGTCATCACAATTAAGTTCATATATACCCCGATTTTCCATATTTGTTAAATCATTTTTTGTTAATAACTAGATATCGGGCTATATTGTTTTTATTAACCCTTATACAGTTTATTTCTAACTTATTAAGGCTATTGGTGATTTTGTTACTAAAACCACCGACATAGTTGATAGCAAACCATTTTCGGGTTTTACGTCTGGTGCGTAAAATAGTTTAAGTACACCTCGATAATCCGGATCTCTATTAAACCGGATTCTTTGATAATCCGGTCAAACGTTCCTATTGCACTGTGTACTTTATAATCCGGATTTGGTAGTACTAGGTAATCGGGACCTGCGTTTTTACACATCTACTTAATTTAAACTACATGGGAAAACTGAAATCGATAGTGAGGGGATTCCCCTAACTTCCAGTCTAATACATGTGGGATTCACACAAACTGTAGGTGCCTTTGATTTGCCTACAACGCATCGCGTATCGCGTCTAAAGGTTAAGGACTTTGTAGTTGTTTGTTTATTGTCACAAGTTCACCTACGTTCTATTTTACTTTATGTGGTTCATATAAGTATGTAAACGTTTTTTTACGTATGTGTACCTACATATTAAAATGCCTTCTAAAAGAAAACATATTACACTAACAATAAAACAAAAGTCCGATATATTAGAAAGACTAGTTCTTGGTGAAAGCGGAAAAGTGTTGGCAAATGAATACGGAGTAGGAACATCCACAATTTCGGATATAAAAAAGAAGCAAGAGAAAATCAAAAGGTATGTATATATGATTTATTTTAAAAAAAATTTGGACACTCACTGTGGACGTGTAACTTCTTTTAGATTTATTTCCAAATGTGATTCCGGTCCTGGCGTCAGAAAAACCTTACAAAAAGCCGAATATCCAAAAATGGAAACTCGTTTGTATACATGGTTTTGTACTCAACGATCAAGGCACGTCCCGATTTCCTACGAAATTTTATCAGGCAAAGCAAAACAATTTTACACTGAAACCTACGGGAATGATAATTTTAGAGCCAGCAGAGGCTGGATTTCTAACTTTAGAAAAAGACATGGTCTGTGTGCTTTAAAAGTTTGTGGCGAAAAACTATCCAATGATGAAAGTGCCGTCGATCCTTTCCTAACTTTATTCGCAGTTAAGATAAAAGAATTAAACCTTGGACCTACTCAAATATACAATGCAGATAAATCAGCTCTGTATTGGAAAATGTTGCCTGAAAAAACGCTGGTTCGTTCTCAGGAAAAGACCGCACCAGATCGAAAAATAAACAAACAACGCGTTACCTTTCTAGCATGTTGCAATGCTGATGGATCACAAAAATTAAAGTTGTTAGTGATAGGAAATGCAAAAAATCCGAGGGCTTTTAAAAATGTGAACATACCTGTAAAGTAGAAATCATCTGCCAATGCATGGATGACTGCAGCAATTTTCTTAGACTGGTTTCATCATTCTTTTATTCTAAGTTGGGAATGTGGAATCTTTGGCACAATGATACTACTCAGTATATATCACCACTACACCAAACACTTTATTTTTGCACTCGACGCGCGTTTCGCTAACCATGTTAGCTTCATCGCTCCTGATGACTTTTGACTTGACGAATAAAAGAATCCTACTCAGTATATATTACCACTACACCAAACACTTTATTTTTGCACTCGACGCGCGTTTCGCTAACCATGTTAGCTTCATCGCTCCTGATGAAGCTAACATGGTTAGCGAAACGCGCGTCGAGTGCAAAAATAAAGTGTTTGGTGTAGTGGTGATATATACTGAGTAGGATTCTTTTATTCGTCAAGTCAAAAGTCATTTAAAAAGTCTCAACTTGCCTGAAAGAGCCCTGCTAATCGTTGATAAAACTTTGAGCCATGGAACTATAGAAGAGCTGACTAGTGAGGATGGACAGTTTACAACATTATTTCTTCCACCAAATTGTACTGCTCTTTTGCAGCCTATGGACCAGAATGCAATCAGACTGACAAAATTATTTTATCGGAAAAGTCTTAGCCCATATTTTATCAAATAATGAAGAGAAACTTGTTAGGTTATTAAAAAGCATTAACCTAAAAGATGTTGTATGTCTACTATGCAATTCATGGGAAAAAGTCTCCCTTGAAGTCTTGAAAAAGTGCTGGCACAAAATTATGGCTTATGTGGCAGATACCAACCCAGATGCTGAAGATCTGATTCCTCTGAGTGAATTGCGGCACAATTTGCTTTCTACGAATGAAGAAATGAAAGGTAAAGCATGAAATTTTTCTTTTAGTATTTTTTTGGTTAGTTCGTAAATATTTAACAGATGTTTCAGATATGCTGAATGTTCTCACTGAGCAGAATCTCACGAACGTGGAAATATGTAATTGGCTTGAAAATGAAGATTTGTTACCACTGGAAGACATAGATGATACAGATGAACAACACGAGAGTGATAATGAAGGTTCAGAGTTAAATACTAATACAAACCAGACTGTTAAAAACACTGTGAAGAATGATGAGGCAGTTAAAAGTTTCAATGTGTGCATGAGATGGTCAGAAGAAAATGATATCCCTCTAAGTGATGTTCTTGTACTTCAAAGATTAAAAGAAATTGCTTTTATGATGAACCAGAGAAGGGTCAAGTAAACAAAAATTACAAATTTTTTTACAAATTAAGATAAAACTTGATAAGATATGCTTCTATTTTAAATATTATTTTATGTATGTACTATTTTTTAGTTGTTTCGTATTAAATAATTCGTTTTTTAATATAAATAATGTCCTGCTTCAGTAATTCGAATTATTTACTAATTCAGCGCAGTTTTAATTAGTCCGGATTATCGAGGTCGCACTGAATATTATTATGTTTTTTATTTTTTTTTTTCCAATTTATCTATCATATTGTATTTGGATTATATCCGTTGTTTTTGGTTATTCTTTTGATTATGTTCAGTTCTTTTAGATAATTGTTCATTCGAAGTAAAATGTAGTGAATACCGTCAACAGTGTCCAGAAGTGGACAGGTCTGGTTACATTTTTATAGTTTTCATTTGAGAAAAGGTTTTGTTCAAAGTTAGCCACGAATGCTTCGGCTAGAAGGGGGCTCAGAGGACTTCCCATTGGTAAGCCGCTGTATCGTTTTCATATATTTTACTGTTAAATTTAAAGTAATTTTGTTCTAGATAGATATCTAGAATTTTGATTAAATTAACTTTGTTAGGATTAGCCAGATCACTGTTATGGAAATTGATGTGAAAAGGCTTTTTACAGTAAGTGAAATAAAATTACAGTTCGTGTTTAATTTTCTGACTAATTCCAACGAATTTTTTTACTGCATAAGGTGAAATGTAGTTTATGATCTTAGGTAGATCGACAGTGAGTTGCTTACATAGTTTGTGAGATAGTGCGTTTATATATGATACAACACACCTAATTTAAAATTAGTACCAATTAACCATCCAAATGTAATATCTTTTAAACTTAAGTTTAATCTTATTGTAAACCTCTTTGAAAATGATCGCGAGACCGAAACACGTGCCAGAGTGATCTGAATAAATTTAGTAAAACAGTTATACTGTATTTTATTTCAAAGTGTAAAAATTATTTATTAAATTATTTTATCCAGAATACCAGTTTTCTGTAGCCTTTTCAACCTACCCTACAAAAAGAGAATATTACCTTTCTGCCGCCACTATAGGGATTTGTATCGTTTTCCTTACTAGATGTCTGATGAGATATATGCTGGAAGTGCGCTACAGTTCAGTCGATACCCAAAAAAGGCAAGATGATCTGGCCAAACAACTACCGATCAATCGCAATAATTCAAAAATTAAAGCTATCAATCAGCATCCTCTAAAATATCTTATCTTTCGTAAGCAAATGTCAATAAGTGATCTTCTAACTTACGTACCACATATTTGGAACAACACAATGGAATACTTTGGAAAATGTCTAGCGGTTGCACTTGGTATATCCCAGGCATTCGACCGTGTTTGGCACGACGGATTGGTTGGCTAAGCTACACCCTTATTGTATATGAAAGGTTTTGTTTATGGCTCTCGTGCTTCTTCAGAGAGAGTTCTTTACGAGTGGCAGTGGACGGATTTCTTTCTTATTACCTTCACTGTCAACGCCAGTGTGCCTTAAGGCTCCATATTTTTTCTCACTATCTTTCTCATTTATACTTGATTTGCTGGAAAGGACCAGGAATCTAATCTGCATCGTTGTAGATGGCAGTACGCGTATTTCTTCATTCGCTTTGACTGCTCGAACATCTGCTACTTATGCAAATATCCGCAGATAGCAGGAAGTCGAAGAAAAGTTAACGTTGCTGAAACCGACGCAGTTATCTCGGGACACTTCATTCCTCTAGCCTCGTCACTCAATCCTCCTTTTGGAATGATTTACCTAGAACTGTGTTTCCCACCGAGTATAATGTGTATAGAATAGGACAGGGGTGCTCAAACGGTCGATCGCGATCGACAAGTCGATCGCGAGTGCTTTTTGAGTCGATCTCGAGAAAAAAATTATGTCTGCTATTAGAGAACATGTCGGCTAAGGAAGAGTTTTTGACAATGATTCCTCTGAAAGTAAAGACCCGTGGCGAATATATATATGACGTTTTCTTCAATTTTGTAACAAACTAGAAGCTACCAATATATAAACTAGTGTGCATTACACCAGCAATGACTGAAAACAAAAACAGTTTTGTGGCATTGTGTCGAGCTAATGATGATTTCCCTTCATTTTTCTCCTTCCATTGCATTATACATAAACAAGTTTTGTGTTCAAAAGTTCTAAACATGGGGGAGATTATGGGCATTGCAATATAAAAATTGTGAATTCTATCCGTGCACATAGTTTGCAACGACGGCTCTTTAAATTGCAGTTAAAAGATAGTGAGTCAGCTGAACACACTGATTTAGTTGTTCACACGGACGTCAGGTGGTTGAGTCGCGGAAAATTCCTAGAAAGGATTCCAGAATTATTGCCCGAAATAACAGCTTTTCTGGACGAAAGAGGTGATGACACTCAGATGCTGAAAAACGGAAAATGGCTGACATCACAATGCATTTAAACACTATTAATTTGGAGCTTCGAGGTAAAGGAAAAACTATTATTGAGATGATTAGCGCAATTAACGCATTCAAAAGTAAATTGCAACTTATGATAGATCAACTGAAAAGAAAGGATCTGAAAAAATTTTCCGTCTTTGAAAGCAAGGATTCCTCAGTTAAATTATGATATTTATGAGGCAGAATTATCAAATATTTTGGGCCAATTCGAAATACGTTTTTATAATTTCAGTAAATTGGCAAATATCGCATCATTTATGAGTTATCCTTTTTCGTGTAAAAACATTGAGGAATTAGCTACTGAAATAGCAAGTCAATTTAACATGGACTCATGTTCTGTTGAAAATGAGTTAGTGCAGATTATATCAGATATACATCTCAAAGCCACAGCATCTGATACAAAATTCTGGTGTTTTATATCTGAAGATAAA
>CM032453.1:1986374-2034464 GCA_019049505.1 Pachyrhynchus sulphureomaculatus | reverse complement strand
TTACATGCAGATTCAAAATATTTTGGGATGCTCAGCTAAAATGGTAGCAAACGCTTTAGGATGGCAACCTACACCTGAAACTCGCGATCGTAAACGCAAAACTACATCCAGACAGGACATACTTATAGTTCGAGCTTCAAAAGCAAACCCATTTACTTCGTCAACACAACTTCAGAAGATTGTGGGAGTGGATGTAGCTTCTAGGACGATACGACGACGACTTAAAGAAACAAAGTCACCAGCAAGAAGTCCGCTTAAGGTACCCTTGCTAAATAAAAGACACAGAAAGAGGCGATTAGAGTTCGCGAAGGAACATATTGAATGGCCTCTAGTTAAATGGCGTAATATACTGTGGTCCGACAAAAGCAAAATTGTATTATTTGGAAATGTAGGCCACAGAACATACATTAGACGCCCTTTAGGAACTGCATATCAGCCTCAGTACACTATTAAGACAATTAAACATGGAGGTTCAAAAATAATGGTATGAGCATGTTTCTCCTACTTCGGAGTAGGACCTATATTTTGGAATAAAAACATAATGACCGCCAGTGTTTATGTTGAAATTTTACAGGACGTTATGTTGCCCTATGCAGAATATGAAATGCCACTTAAATGGGTTTTTATGCATGACAATGACCCAAAACATGCAGTCGATTATGTAAAAAATTTTTAGAAAAGAAAAAAATTAATGTCTTAAATTGGCCAGCTCAAAGCCCAGATCTAAACCCGATAGAAAATCTGTGGGGCGATATTAAAGATAGCGTAGCACGTGAAAAACCTAAGAATCAAGACAAGCTCTGGGCTGTAATCAGAGATTCTTGGAAAAACATTCCTGTTTTTAGATGTCAAGATTTGGTTACCTCTATGCCGCGACGTTGTGAAGCTGTCATAGCCAGTAAAGGGTTTACAATTAAGTATTAGGTGTGTCTGATGATCATAAAAGAAAAAATATTGTTAATTAGTTGTACAGTTTTTTTTAACAGTAATTTTAGTAAAACACTGCTATTATTTTGTCCACCATAATTTTTAGAAATTTGTCGTTTTTCTTTGATTTTTAAGAATTTAATTAATTAGCCTTATATTACTTTGATGCATCTTAGGTGGGCTTCAAAGTTACGATATTTATGTTTTAGTTGTTCTATTAAAAAAACTTAATAAATATGTTTTGATAAAAATTTAGTAAGCCCTGCTATTACTTTGACCACAACTGTATATATATATATATATATATATATATATATATATATATATATATATATATATATATATATATATATATTTTTATATAATATAATAAAGAAAGAAAGCAAAAGATTGCCGTATCTACCAAAATTTTTAAAAATACAATCTTAATTGGGGAACTCTGCAAAAAGAGGGCGTGATAAGAGATCACACAATTTTCATAAAGCCAATATTTCGGTCCTGGATTGGGACCTTCTTCAGGGCAGAACTGAAAAGAAAAACAAAGCGTATTCACTGATCGTGTTTGGGACAAATTTAAATAAATGATGTTATCTTTAGGTTGTTACAATAAATAACATTAGTGTAGAACAAGAATAAAATATTAGTTATAATAAATCAAAAAAAACTCACATGAGAAGTGCAAAGATTTCGTTAGCCTGAATGGCCGTAGGTAGCTTATACATAAAAAAGTTGTTACATTATATATATATATATATATATATATATATATATATATATATATATATATATGTATGTATTTTGGTAGGAAACTTCCACAAGTTACAGAGCTAAGGTAGAATTCTTCTGGATTTCCTTATGTCGATTGAAAAGTGATGATTGCTTTCGCCGATCATCCTGCTGACTTCTTCAGAGTTTATTCCGAGAACTGACTTCTTCAATATCGTGCGGAATTCGGAGTTTCTTGCTAGATTCCGAAGAAGTTATTTCTCGAAACAAGCCCTCAAAAAAGCAGGTAGGATGATCGGAAGCACCACTTTTTCAGTCGACACAGAAGAAATCCAGAAGAATCATACTTAACACATGTTTACTTTTTATTTTTACAATGTCACCACTCCATTTCGAACACTTTTGATATTGTAAAGCAAGCTTATTCAAATCCTCCTAATAAAATTCCACCACCTGGAATTTCAACTAGTTTTACACTGAGGTTTTCAACTCTTCGTTCTCGAGTTGTTGAGATGCGAGCCAGTTTTTGAGTTGTAGTCACTGGGTGCGAGATCAGGACTATAAGCTGTACGATCCGAAAGTTATGTGTACTCAGACTTACTTGGAAGCAGCAGTCGTTAGTCCAGGAAGCCGCGAGAACATGACGAAATCGTTGCATTTTCTGAAGAAATCGCATGATAGATAGTCTTGTATCGTACCTGAAATTTTAATAGTGTATCTCTATGCATTTTGACATACTGAAACTGATTTTGCTACACATACCGACCCATAACGTTACATTCTTATCCTAACCTCAAAAAAACACCTCAAAAATGGAAAAAAAAACTTGAAAATAGGTAAAAAAGGTCTTGTAACTGTAACACTAATATCATATTTCTTCTGTATTTTGACCTGCTCAAACCAATTACATTATTCATACCAACCCATCTGTTCTAACCTCAAAATATACCTCAAAAATGGAAAAAAGTAGGTAAAAAAGCTTTTGTATGTGAAACGCTAATATTGTTTCCCTTTTATATATTGACGCGCTGAAACCGATTAAAATACCCTTACTGATCAATGTTTTTTTTTTCATATTTTCAAGTTTTTTTTTCCATTTTTGAGGTGCTTTCTGAGATTAAGATAAGAATGTAACGTTATAGGTCGACGTGTGTACCAGAATCAATTTCAATATGTCAAAATGCATAGAGCTAACCTGAACTAACGGCTGCTATTTGTAAGTAAGTCTACGTACACATGACTCAAAACTATTTGATTTTTAGGTTACATCTTTGGACCAAAAATCGTCTATTCTCAACATTCTCCTTTCCTGCTTCTGTGTTGGTACTATGTGTCGTAGGCCGTAAGAGTAACTTTACGGCTCCTCATTGTTTGAATGAGAGCCAAAAAGTATCTCCCGGTAGAGTTATATTTAAGTGCTAAAGACCGCTGTAAAGCCGTGGATAGATAAAATAGCCACTGGATTTGTTCCAACAAACGGACTCTGTACTAACTCATTACGCAAGGAAGACGCCAACCTAGCTATATAACAAACTTTTATATAGCTGATTTTCAGATTCGTGGCGTCCCTTTGACCTTGACTGCAATCACTTGGGTTGCTACTACTGGGACGAAGTCGAGAGAAAAGGAAATAAAAAGCATTAAAAGATTAAGGTTGTCCTAAAGATTTCTATCATAAAAGTGATAACGAATATGGGTAAAAATAAGGTCATACGCTATTACAGCCCGCTCATATTAAGGCTCAAGGAAATCGTGATAATTAATTGAGGCTACGTCGAATGTAACTTAACATTTTTGTATCAATTTTAAAAATAAATTATTGATTTCTTCACTACTATTATAATTAATTTGCCGAATTTATCTAGATCCTATATACAAGGATCATTCCAAATCAATACACTTGGTTCAACGAGTTTTCAACTTTTTAACGCCCTCATTATCACAAGATTTATTCAACTCTGCGAAATCAGCGTTCGTCTCAACTTTAACTTCAACATTCGAAGTGAACCTTAGCCCAGTTAAGCATTTTTTCAGGTTCGAGAACAAAAAGTAATCACTGAGAGCTCAATCTGGCAAGTACGGTGGATGTATAAGCATTTCGAAGCGAAGGTTATGCATCTTTGCAACGACATTTCCAGACGTATGTGAAGGCGCATTATCGGGATGGAAAAGCACTTCCTTTTTTGCGAGATATGGATATTTCATCTGAATAGCACCCTTCAATTGATTTAGCGGCGCCACCATGACAATCTCAAGAAACCATCGCCATGATTTTTCCTGCAGTTGGAATCAATTTTGCTCTCTTGGGCGCACTTTCACCTGCTCCTGTTTGGACTGCTCCTTCATCTCTAGCTTGTAATGATAAATCCATGTTTCATCTACTGATATGAAATGTCACGATCGTTACAGAAAGAGCACTAAACACATATGTCTGAAACTTCACAGCACACCATCTAGTAGATAACACTTTTCTCCATTGTCGTCTTCTGGTTCTAACCCATCGAACCACTTCTTCCACTTGAAGTTCATTTCTTATGCCGTTGCTGTGTATTTGATCTCTTAGTGTTATCCCTTTTATTGTACGTAGTATTTTCATTTCTGTCGTTCTCATGATACTTTTGGTTTTACTGATTTCTGCACGGGTTTCCGCTGCGTACGTTGAAATTGGTCTCACACAGGTCTTGTTTATCCTTACTTTACTTTCTGCATTTATATATTTATTTTTCCATATAACATCTCTCAGACTACCAGATATTTTTATTGCCTTGATCGATTTTGCTCTCTTGGGCGCACTTTCACTTGCTCCTGTTTGGACTGCTCTTTCATCTCTAGCTTGTAATGATGAATCCATGTTTCATATACTGATATGAAATGTCACGATCGTTACAGAAAGAGCACTAAACACATATGTCTGAAACTTCACAGCACACCATCTAGTAGATAACACTTCCCTCTTCCCTCCATTATCGTCTTCTGGTTCTAACCCATCGAACCACGTCTTCCACTTGAAGTTCATTTCTTATGCCGTTGCTGTGTATTTGATCTCTTAGTGTTATCTCTTTTAATGTACGTAGTATTTTCATTTCGGTCGTTCTCATGATACTTTTGGTTTTACTGATTTCTGCACGGGTTTCCACTGGGTACGTGGAAATCGGTCTCACACAGGTCTTGTATATCCTTACTTTACTTTCTGCATTTATATATTTATTTTTTCATGTAACATCTCTCAGACTACCAGATATTTTTATTGCCTTAATGGAGTTTTCTCTTACCTCCTCTCTTAAATTTCTTCTACTAGATATTTGTGATCCGAGGTAGTTGAATTACATCACCTGTACGATTCTTTTTTCACTAGCTATTAATTTGCATCGGATGGGGTCTTTTGATATTACCACGCACTTTATTTTTTCGGTGGATATAATTATGTTAAATTTTTCGGCAGTTGTTTTGAACTTCAATAGAAGGCGCTGTAGATCGTTTTTGTTTTCAGCTATTAACGTAGCATCGTCTGCGTAACATAATATTTTTAGAGATTTATCCGCCAGTTTATAATCTGCCTCAACTTTTTTTACTTCTTGGATAATTTTCTTCTTTATGGTATTGAACAGCGTCGGGCTTAGGCTGTCTTGCTGCCCGATTCCTGTTTTAACATCAGTTTCTTCTGTTATGATTCCATTAGTTTTGATGTATGTTTTATTGTTACTATTTAGATCTTTTATTAGTGTTCCGTACGGAACACTTATAAGATCACTTCGGTGTCTGTCCGTCTGTCTGTCCGTCTCTCACACCCGATTTTCTCCGAAACTATTTGTCGTAGAAAGTTGAAATTTGGTAATAGTTTAGGAATTGATGGTCTCATCAGAGCTATATAGTTTTGAAAGTTAAATTTTGACTTAAGGGGTTAGTTTTGGGGGGTGAAATCGGAAGTGAAAAAAAAAATTTTTTACTAGGTAATCGAGTGTGGTGTCAAATGAAAGCTTGTGAAAACACGAGTAAAAAATATATATATAATGTAATACTTGCGCGCACTTTTCTTTGTATTATTTTTAAAAAATCGCGAAAAATCGCTGTCCCCTACCTTATCTCGAAAAGTACTAATCAAAAAATTTTGCAAAAATCCTAGAATATTCTGCACGGGGTAAAGATTGAACGAAAATTATCATTACCTGTAATAATTTATCTGGTATAGAAAAAACCAAAATTTCAAGGTCACCAGTTTTCAGTAAAGATTGGAAACAAACTTTGTTGAAAACTCATTTGGGGTGTGTTTTGTGAAGTCACTGATCATTTTATACCACCCTAACAAAATTATATATAATGTAATACTTGCGCGCACTTTTCTTTGTATTATTTTTAAAAAATCGCGAAAAATCGCTGTCCACCTGCCTTATCTCGAAAAGCACTTATCAAAAAATTTTGAAAAAATTCTGGAATATTCTCCACGGGGTATAGATTGAACGAAAATTATCACGAGTGCATTACCTTTAATAATTTATCTGGTATATAAAAAAACAAAAATTTCAGGGTCATCAGATTTCAGTAAAGATTGGAAACAAACTTTGTTGAAAACTCATTTGGGGTGTGTTTTGTGAAGTCACTGATCATTTTATACTTCTGTAACAAAATTTTTTATTTGAAAAGCAATCAACGTACGGAACACTAATTGCGCAAGTTCAACTTGCACTTGACCGGTTTTTATATTGATAAGTTTGGTATTGACGTTTAGTTGGCATAATATACTGGTTACATCAGACAGTCATATTCGGTCGAAGCTTGTTTTAACTCTATCAGACACATAAACATAGGTTTATTGAATTCAGTTGCCTTTTCTGATAATTGTCGGACTATGAATATCTACCGTGGATCATTTTTGTTAGAGATAACTAAGGAAACCCAAATATGCAAGTGAAAAACTTTAAAATATGCGCATAAATATGCAAATACTTTTTCAAAATATGCACATACATGTTGCAAATATGCAGTAAAAAAATCGAAATAGACTTGAAAAATGTAAATTTATTGTTTCACATTACATGATACGAGTACTATACAAATGTAGCAATAAAAAACCCATTTTAAATTGACAACGTACAGGGCGAATGATCTAAATATAATATTATACAAAGTAAAAAATAAATATAAATAATAATGTATTTTATTACTTTACTTAGAGATGAACATATAATAATAATAATAATGTAGGTACATATTATAAAAATATAAATACGTAGTAAACAGCATAATAAAACATACATTTTAAATTTGATACATACAGGGCGATGCAACTAAATAAGCGGAAATATGCAAATATTGCAAAAGACAGGGTCGCCGTTAGTTATAAAAACAATAAACTACTAAATGTTTCTCTAAATTCTCCATTAAAAAGTTTTGTCTTCTATCGTTGTATAAAAATTTTATAAATTGAGAAACTCCTTTCCACATCGAGTGATGTAATAGGGGCGTTTTTAAAATTATTTAATAGCATAGGATCTAAATCAATGGAATCAGTAAAATCCCCCTTTAAAACATTAGCTACTTGGCTGACAAATTGAAACCCACTATCTTTTTCCATAACATTCTGAAATTTTTGAAAAATTTTGCTCCCAATTTTACCTGCGACATTTTCAAAAGCGACCTCACATTGTTTTATTAGTTGAACACTTCGGATTAATGGCAAATTAGATTCCTCTATTTGAGTTATGGTTTTAGAAACAAAGCTATAATTTGTTTTAAGAAAGGAAAGTTGTTGTTTTATCTCCTTGTTTTTGAATAATCGTTTAAGTTCTGTAAGGGATTGGGAAGATTCGTCTGATAATTCTGCAATTTGACCATCTAGTTGACAGAAGTTGTCGCAATAAAAAAATGTTGCTTCCAACCAAGTGCCCCATCTTGTAATAACAGGCTGAGGTGGAAGAGGAGTGTTTGGTAGTTTTTCTTTGTAGAACTGAATCATTAAAGGCGCTTTAAGGAAGATTTTCTTCCTGTTAGAAATTAAGCTATTCACAAGCGGAAAATGATTCCTAATTTCCTCAGCAACCCTATTTAAAGCATGAGCGAGACATGTTGCATGTATTAAATTTGGATAAAAAATTTTCAAATTTTGCCCGGCCTTTATCATGTACGGTGCTGTATCTGACAAAATAAGCAAAAAAATTATCTCCTAGAATAGGCGTAGGAAAAAGAACTTCGATAGTTCCTCTTGAACGAATCTGGCCACTGTCAATGCATTTGTTTTTTCTAACTGTTTGGAAGCAATCAGATAAAATTTTGACAAAATATCGTCGCTAAGAACTCCAATCAATAAATGCGCAATATACCGTGTTCGGTGGTTTCATCAATACATATATAAGAAAGTTCGTTGCGAATTTTATCTTTAATTTCCTCAATTACCTGTGAATACAAGGAGCTTACGTCGTTTCTCCGTATTGTTGTTTCACCTGGGATATTAAATTTGCAATACTTCTGGAGGAAGAAAGTAAAGTTTTGATTACGTAGCTTCGATAACGGAATGTTTGACGTCATCGTTGCACGGCATAGATCTCGGTTAAAGATGTCTTGTTCATTTAGCTCTTTATTTTTGTACGTTGGTTGCAAACATTGCATTAATGTGTGTTGTGGCCTATCTCCAGGTTTCGTCTTACTCAATTTGGCAATATGGCAAGCAGTTTTCACGTGTTGCTCTATTTGAAATTTTTTATCGCATGGTATCTGCAATAAAAAAAAGAAAATTCAATTAAAATCCCAAGGAAAAAATTCGTTAAATAGAAAACTAGGTGCTTAGGGCAGGCAAAAAGTAAAATTCTGCTTTGTACCTTTTTTATTAGATTACCTAGAAATACACACGTTTACGTATGTATTTCTATTTCGTGGTTTCGTTAAATAGAAATTTTGTTCGTTAAATGGAACAAAAATAACTTAAATAACATTGAAAATAGCATCAATGGCAAAATCCTGACAAAAATTTCGTTATGGTTAAATATTAAACGAAAATGAAATACCCTATATATTCAATAGGTATTCAAAAATTATACTTACAATTTTAACACATGTAGAACAGTAGATTTTTCCCATATCTATTCTTAGTTCTTTGTATGGTTTAATCCACACTGACACACTACTGGCTTTGGGCATTTCACTGTAATAAAATACGACTCACAAGATAAAAAGCACAAATCGACGTAACCACTTTAAAAGCACAACCAAAAATGAAATCTAATAAATTAATAATACAAGTATCCTCTGATGGCCGTCTGGGGTTTACTGACTGGTTTTTACTGACCATAAAATAATAAAATTTATTTGGGGAAAACCACCGGCGCGGCGGCGGCGGCCTAAACATTGACCCTTATTCCGAAAAATGAATGAAAACGCCTGCCAAAGACCTACATTATTATAAATTCCTTCAAATATACACATATGCTATTTTTAAAGCATTTATGCAAATATTTAGAAAAATGCATATAATATGTAAAATATGCAATATATGCGCTTTGCATATTTGGGTGTCCTTAGAGATAACATCTAACGAATAACATAATTAACTTGGTTATCTTGGCGCCATATCTATATCATGCCGAGAACTTTTGGAACGACCCCCCGTATACATTTTAAGATACTCCTAAAAAACTTATGCAGCGCAGAAAACTAAACTTTCCAAAAGTCTGCCATAAAATTGGAGAAAAGCCTTTAATATATTATAGGATTATGTTGATGGTTCCAAACTTTTCCTATCGCTATGTATAAATACATTTGTCAATCCGTGTTTAAAGCTTTATAGACTTGTACTGTAGAAACACCACGAATAAATCAGAAATATATTTCCTTTTCACGATACCCACGCCCCATTTTGTATGGGGTGTGTGTTATTGATATACGAGTATCTACAATTTATTCTGTAGATATGTGTGTTTGTTAACGCGTTTTTGATCAAATAAATTGAATTAATTCTATTTCATTATCAAAATGTTGATCTCCAATCTATAATTAAAATCTCTTTGGCATTGAGGTGCTGTTTTTATAGTGATAGTTAACCAATTACCTGGTATACATTAGAATAAATTACGCCTTTTCAATTTTCAGTATAATTCCAACCTTATTTGCTCGCCTAAGTTACCGAAGTCCATATTTATAGTTTATAATAATTTCAGTTTGATGTAGAAATCAATAGAAAACATAATCTCCTTATCTGCCTACGTGGTTAGGCATTTTCATTACTTCTAGTTTCATAACAGAATGTCGATTTTTAGTAATTTTCAACAACGAGGTTGTTCAATTTCCTTTTATTACCTAAGAAATATTACGCTGTGATCAAGCTTCACACTAAAGAAGGAAATAGATTAAAAGTTATTCATTAAACAATGTCTCAGGTGTACGGAAATGAAGGCCCAACTTATTTATTTATTTATTAATGGCGTTGCGCCGATTTAAATAAATTATAAACATAATTAAAACAACTAAACATAATAAAAATTATAAACATACATAGAATCTAACATCACAAGATCATTAAAACTAGTTTCACAGCAAGCAAATATCACAACTTTTTAACAATTAATTTAAAACAATCAATGGAGCCATGAATTCTGAGATCGAACTGATTGAAATGCCTCATTATTCTGGACATGGGTCCATAGTAGCCATAATTAGTCGCATGAAAGGAAATACCAAACAGGTGCGTCGAGAAACATTAAATGTTAATTTGTCCAAGAGATAGGGACAATCAACCAGCCCATTTATTAACTTAAAAGTCAGAAGCAGGTCACAATGGAGTCTTCTAGTCTTCAGGGTCGAAATACCCAAAATGCCTCTAAGGTTGTGGTGGTCTGTGTGGTAACCATCTGGGGGTATGGCCAATTTAAAAGCTCAAGTCCGCAGAAACCGGTGCTGCACCGGTGGCTTCTATATATACATTGTAATGAGGAGACCATACCACAGCGGCATACTCAAGCCCCGATCTCACAATTAAACAATACAACAGTTTAAATCTAGAGCAGGAAAAGTCTCTACAGTATCTCGTGATGAACGCCAGATTTTTATAACCTTTCTGAACAATTGGCAAAATGTGCCTATTGAGAGTAAGTTTCTGGTCAAGAAGTACTCCCAGATCATTAATTTCACTAACATGGCTCAGCTTGCTGCCATTAATGTTATACTGAAAAGTAAAGTTCCTTCTAGCTCTACCAAAACTAATGCTAACACACTTCTTAATATTCAAGTTCAACTCATTCAAGATACTCCATCTATAGAGGCCATGAACATCCTCCTGAAGAGAGTGACAATCTTGCAACGTGTTAACCATTTTAAACATTTTTAGATCATCTGCAGACATGAGGAATTTAGAATGTTGTATAAACTTGCCGATGTCATTAACAAAAAGTAGAAAAAGTAAAGGACCACAGTGAGACCCCTGAGGCATACCTGAAAGAACTTTTATTTCTTCAGAAATACAATTAATAATTCGGACATACTGTGTACGACCCTCCAGAAAACTGCCAAACCACCCAAGGACTTCACTACTTAGTCCTATTTTCCGCAACTTGCCTAACAAGAGCGTATGATTAACTCTATCGAACGCCTTCGAAAAGTCAGTATATACACTATCAACACACTGGCGATTCCTAAGGGCGCTCAACAGACAATCATGATATGCAAGCAGGTTTGTGACAGTTGACCGACCAGGTCTAAAACCATGCTGCTCGTCAATTATTATGCTATTACAGCTCCATGACAAAAATCTCGCAACTAGACTGTCGAACAATTTGGGTATTGCGGATTGAACTTAGTGTGAAGTAAAATTTTGGCCTAAACAATTCTGATGGGATCGAGACTCAATTCGGGACATCCCCATATTGGAAAGATTAGTTAAGGGGAGAACTGAGAAAACCATCAGGTTTCTTGAGGATTTGTTGCTGTTAGATTGACGAATGAAGATCTTAGTGCTTGCTAAACAAACTGCAGTATTCGAAAGTTCAGTGTTCAAGATCATGCATGAATATTTAGGATGAACATGCTTCAGCATGTTGGATAACCAAACTCCTTATACCTGAGCAGGGAATGGAAACGAAATAAATTTATTTTTCTTGGAAGCTTTAGAGAACGACAAAAGTTACTTATCGCGTACTGTCACGGATGACGAGGCTTAGATGTTCTATTGGGTTCCTCCTCTAAACAGGAGTCAATTCACGACCTCTTCACCTTCAAAAAAGGCTACAACTCAGTTGTCTTCTCGAAAGTTGAGGGCGACTGTTTTTGGGGGCTGCGAATGAATTTTATTTATAGAACAAGTATACATGATTAATGAAGAGGTTTACAGAAGGACGATCTAAAATTAGGCTAACTAACCATACCATTAAAGAGAAACTTCAGAATATACGGAGCATCAAAACTTTCCTTTTTTTATCGTTGACTTCGCCGTCTGAATAAGAATTATTTACCCTTTTCCATATTCTACAGATATCGGAGAGCATGTCCGATGTAATATCCGTTAACGTTGTCCAAGTGCCGTATTGAATTTCACAGTACCGTTTAGACAACTCGGTTAGTACTGCCATAGGCATTATTGCATTTCGGCAACAATCCCTACATATGTATGTGGTCAAGCAAAACATGTGTAATTAAATTAACAAAAAGCACACTGACCCGCTGGGATTTGGATCCAAAACCTTCGGACCGTAAGAAAGATCTATACCACAGAGCTAGTGTCGCCATATGTTGTATGATAACTGGAAGGCAATTCAAGCCATTTCGAAAGCTGTGGTATCGCCGAGTTGCAATATCCAGCCTGTAGCCCTGATTCAGCTCCCTGTGACTTTTTGCTGATCCAACAACTGAAAAAAGACTTCAGGCCCGAAAATGTTTTTTAATAAGTTGAAAGTCACTGTCGAGTCGTTTTTAGAGGCGCAAACAAAAAATTTTTATTGGAAGGAATAAAACAACTCGAGAAATGGGGGTTTAGGAGTCTTTATGTAGGCAGAAGTTATAAAGAATGTATTTTTAACGTAGCTCGATAGATAATTTAAAAAAATACCCTTGGTAAACTGAAAGATTAGAAAATGGGCGATAAAGAGATAAAATTGATGATCTTTAGAAATTACTGTAGTCTTGTAACAAGATAGCAATAACAACTGAAATTAGAATATTGACAGCATAACATCTAAAACATCATTAAGACCTATACTAACAAGACAAGTACTCTAAACAACAAAAACCTAAATATTGCGCAGGGAAAGACACCATTGGAAAGAGAATTGACTATATTAGACTGGCACGCAAAATAGGTATTATCAATAACTAGGTATTAAACAGAAAAATTAAATAGAACGAATGTATAAATAGACGGAGGAAAAAACATTAGTATTACAAAGCGCAGGTCACCAGCTGTGACGAAGCAAGGCTCGTCAAGAGATCTAGGGGGTCAGAATGGTACATGCCTCCTGACATGCCCCATATGGGTGTACAATAACCGGTCAAGTGCAAGTTGAAATTGCACAATTAGTGTTCCGTACGTTGATTGTTTTTAAAATAAAAAATTTTGTTAGGGTGGTATAAAATGATCAGTGACTTCACAAAACACACCCCAAATGAGTTTTCAACAAAGTTTGTTTCCAATCTTTACTGAAAACTGGTGACCTTGAAATTTTGTTTTTTTTCTAGACCAGATAAATTATTACAGGTAATGATAATTTTCGTTCAATCTTTACCCCGTGCAGAATATTCCAGGATTTTTGCAAAATTTTTTGATCAGTACTTTTCGAGATAAGGTAGGGGACAGCGATTTTTCGCGATTTTTTAAAAATAATACAAAGAAAAGTGCGCGCAAGTATTACATTATATATATATATTTTTTACTCGTGTTTTCACAAGCTTTCATTTGACACCACACTCGATTACCTAGTAAAAAAAATTTTTTTTCTCTTCCGATTTCACCCCTCAAAACTAACCCCTTAAGTCAAAATTTAACTTTCAAAACTACATGGCTCTGATGAGCCCATCAAATCCTATGTTACTACCAAATTTCAACTTTCTATGACAAATAGTTTCGGAGAAAATCAGGTGTGACACACGGATAGACGGACAGACACTAAAGTGATCTTATAAGTGTTCCGTACGGAACACTAACAACTCGAGAATATTTGTGTAGGTAGAAGTTATAAAGAATGTCTTTTTAACATAGCTAGATAGATTATTTTAAAAAATACCCTTGTAGACAATTTGGTAAACTGAGTGATTAGAGAATGGGCGATAAAGAAATAAAATTGATGATCTTTAGAAATTACTTTAGTCTTGTAACAAGATAGCAATAAAAACTGAAATTAGAATATTAACAGCATGACATCTAAAACACCATTAAGAGAAGTACTCTAAACAACAAAAAAGAAAATATTGCGCATCATATCGGGAAAGACACTTTTGGAAAGAGAACCGACTATATTAGACTGACACGCAAAATAGATATTATCAATAACTAGGAATTAAACAAAAAAATTAAATAGAACGAAAATATAGATAGACAGAGGAAAAAACTTTAGAAGTACAAGGCGCAGTTACACCAGCTGTGACGTAACAAGAATGAGTAAGATACAACAATTTGCACTTCTGGCTAACGCAAGGTAACTCTAAAAAGCGGTAAGGGTTAGCCAGTCTATCGTTCTATGGCGTTAAACAGCTCCCGATAGAGGGTGGGTACGCCTTCAAACTTAGGCTTACATCGGCCACAGGTGGAAATTGTTGTATCTTACTTAGGACTTTTTTATTGGAGGTTCTTTTGTAGAGAAGTTTTTTCAAAACATTTCCTCCTTTTTCTTCCAGACATCAAAATTAAAAAGGGGTGTAAATATTTAGAGTTCTACTGTGGAAAACGAATCCTCTTCAGTCCCCTCGTCGTTTTTTTAGTTAACTTTAGTTAACTATTTTATTAATTATCGACGAAACCAAAGAGGCACACAGTCAACGAATTAGAAACAAACTTCTCGCTTGTCCGAACAATTCCAGGTCCTTTTGGGCAGTCGCTAAGACAGTTAGTCAAAATTTCACCAAATCCACCATACCACCACTCACACGGCCAGATAATTCCATTGCAACGACACCTGCTGAGAAAGCGAACTTGTTGTCTGAACTCCTCTTCCCATATTGCAGTCGAGGATGCCCGATGTTATCTTCAGACAGCGTATCATAAAGCGTATTTTAATGAAGCTAGACACCAAAAAGGCTTCTGGCGCTGACGGAATACCTGCAATAATTCTCAAAAACTGTGTGAGGGAACTAACACCAGTTTTCTGTAGAATTTTCAATCTATCCTACAGAAAGGGAATATTTCCTTCCTGTTGGAAATGTGCCACAGTTCAGCCAATACCTAAGAAAGGCAAGAAGAGCTTGCCGAATAACTACCGACCAGTCGCACTGCTTTCAATAATATATCGAAAGTCATGGAAAAGGTTATCAATCAGCATCTTCTAAAATATCTTGAAGGAATCAACATCATTAGCGATCACCAATATGGCTTTCGTAAACATAGATCAACAGGAGATCTTCTGACTTATGTAACACATGTTTGAAACAACGCAATTGAACACTTTGGAGAATCTCGAGCGGTTGCTCTTGACATATCCGAGGCATTTGACCGTGTTTGGCGCGATGGACTGTTGGCTAAGCTGCGCTCTTTGTGGCTCTCATGTTTCCTCAGAGAACGTTCTTTACAAGTGGCGGTCGACGGATTTTTTTCTAACACTTTCACTATCAACGCCGGTGTGTCCCAAGGCTCCATATTGTCTCCTACTCTCTTTCTCATTTACATTAACGATCTGCTGGAAAAGATGAATATTTTTCGTACTATAGCCGATATTTAGCCTGATTGACGTGAAAAAGTGACTGGTTGGGTTGGGGAGACGCACTACATTGTTGTTTTATAAATAGTAATATTGATTGTACTTCAATAAATAAGAGATAAATATCCTTAAAATTATAAATGGTTGTTAAGGTATGGAAGCTGCATCTAAAAAACTCCATGTAAGTAACGTTACAAAAATCATGTCCTTTGAAAAATGTAATTCCATAGTTTAGTTTTTTCATTCAAATAAAAAGAAAATTCGTTGTTGAACAACTGGAAATACAAATATATTTTTTGCTTATTTCTTTAATAAATTGTATTTTCTTTCGATATATGCGTGTTGCATGGATACGCACACAATGAGTTGAAATAAGCCCCACGAGTATATTGATTATCCCAATATCGAATATACACGCTAGTTTTCAAATGATTTTACATAACCTTGACAATATAGGGACACAGAGAATGTGATATAAATGGTAACAAATCCTGCTGAAAACAGCTAGGTGATAATTTTTAAAAATAAACTAATAAATGATTTGTCTTTTTTGTGAAAATTTAAATGCAAGATTTTTGCATTTCGTCACGTTTCATGATACTAGGTAGTTTTCAATTTCCGTTGGTACGTTTGTCGGTGTTTCCGTTCTATATTATTTATTTATTTTAAGGGCACTGCACATGTGCTGCAGGGAAATCCCTAAAGCGGTACAGAAGCGACGTGTGTGCGAAAACAGCGATTTACGTTGGTCTTGAATCGCTGTAAATTGCACTCCAAAAGGATGAGGTTCCTCATATAAAAGACTGCTTGAAAAACGTTGCTTAAGAAGTGTCAAGCTGAACCTCATATATATATTTATATATATATATATATATATATATATATATATATATATATATATATATATATATATATATATATATATATATATCTAAAGTATCAGCGCAACGTGCATTTCTAATATGCACCGCCATAGAAGGAATTAATCCATCGAACACTTTCCAGATAAGTACTTCTAGAATAGGCTCAACTCGCCAATGTTTCAAGGATTCAAAATTTCTGGTAAGTTCTAGCTCTCCAATAGGCAAACAGCACTCTATGTTTGGAAGCTCCCAAACATGGGAGCAGTATTCCATTCTTTAGTCGAATTTGAGCTTTTTTAAAGAATTAATCGAGAACTGAAAAATATATTCGATTCAGATTGTTAATTTATTTTTTGTCGTTTATGGAATTTTGGTTTTTGTGGATAAAGATGGATTCTAAGATTTTTTTTTTTTTTAGTATGATTTTCGGAACTGTCGTAATAGGATTGGCAGACCGTGCAATCTCCTTATCAGATCCAGAATATCGAGAAGACGCAATAAACAAAGCCAAAAACGCTTTAATTTTAAACAAATACCCGTTACCTCTAATCAAAAAAGATTTTTAAAAAGCGCATTCACAAATTTTACAATTCTACCGAAACAGTAAACCACAAACAGAAGGACACTAAAAAATATATTGTTTTACCATATATAAATGAATTCTCACATCAAATTGAAAAACTTTTCAAAAGATACAATTTCAACATCGCTCATAAAGCCTATAACCTCCTGGGTAACAACTTTTCAAAATTAAAAGCACCAACACCAAAAAAAAACAAAAAAAGTAACATTTTTTACGAAAATACCATGTAATGATTGTAGTCGAATATACATTGGACAAACCAGTCTATATTTGGAAAACCGTATAAAAGGCCACAAGAACGATTAAAATAACGTAACTTCATTAAATAAATATGAAAAAGAAAAAAAAAACACACATTTAATTACGAAAGCACAAAAATCTTAAGTTCCGAAAATCATACTAAAAAAAAGAGAAATCTTAGAATCCATCCATATCGACAAAAACCAAAATTCCATAAACGACAAAAAAGAAATTAACAATCTGAATCGAATATATTTTTCAGTTCTTTAAAGTATAATGATAAAGCAACACCGTTTTAATAATTTTTAAATGTGTGTAGAGTTTTTAAAATGTAAAAAGTGTGTTGTGTATATGACTCTTGTAATGTTTTGATTATTGACAAGAAAATAGAAATCTTTCAAGGTCTACATCCTAAGGTAAGCTAAATTATAACATTGTATTGCATAGGTAATCATGGGTTGGTTTTTTAGGGTACCTGACACATATGGACATTGGTACTGGTTGTATTAATGAAATTAAATGTTTTGAAAAAGATCACTAGGTTGATCGAAACGTAAACATACATGTAAATTGAAGTTTTAATTCACATAACGTTAAAGCCAAGAAAAAATCATCTATAATACATATAAAATGCAACGTCTCTCTGTCTGTCTGTCCGTTAGTGCGCTTATCACTGGAGAACCACTTATCCGATTTACGTACTTTTTTTTTAAAACATACATGTGTTCTCTGGCCAGGTTATAGGCTATATTTTATTACGATGGGTAGCATAAGGAATGAGCAGTGACGATAATAGTGAATGAAGTTTGCCGCTAGCGCGTTCCCTTGCAATTCACACCCTAAACAATTAAATATGGAACAATATTATGTAGCAGAGAATATCTATAATCTATAATATATATAAAATGTAATGTCTCTCTGTCTGTCTGTCCATTAGTACGTTTATCACGCGAAAACCACTTATCCGATTTACGTGTCTTTTTAAATCCTTACATATATTCTTCGGCCAGGTTATATAATAATAATAATAATAATCGATATCTATAATATATATAAAATGCAACGTCTCTCTGTCTGTCCGTTAGTGCGCTTATACCTCGAGAACCACTTATCCGATTTACTTGATTTTTTACATTCATACATATGTTCTCTGACCAGGTTAGAGACATATATTTTATTACATCTATAATATGTATAAAATGCTATGTATCTCTGTCTGTCTGTCTGTCCGTTAGTGCGCTTATCACTGCAGAACTACTAATCTGATTTACGTATTTTTTTTTTTAAAACATGCATATGTTCTCTGGCCAGGTTATCTATCTATAATATATATAAAATGCAACGTCTCTCTGTCTGTCTATCTGTCTGTCTGTCCGTTAGTGCATTACGTGCTTTTTTTTTGTAAAACATACATATGTTTTCTGGCCCAGTTTATAGGATATATTTTATTGCGTTAGGTAACATAAAGAATAAGCAGTGACGATAATAGTGAATCAAGTCGAATAAAAGGTTACCGTTAGTGCGTTCTCTTGCAATACACTGCCTAAACCATTAAATATGGAACAATATCATGTTTCAAAGAATATAATATATAATATTATGTAACGTCTCTCTGTCTGTCCGTTAGTGCGCTTATCACTTGAGAACCACTTATCCGATTTACGTGTTTTTATAAATTTATACATATGTTCTATATAATTCGATATAATTCGATATGAGCCTAGATAATGGGAGATAAGTTGAGATAATGGGAGATAAGGAGAACTAATGGGAGATAAGCAGAGATAAGTCTAGATAATGGGAGTTATGGTGAGATAATGGGAGATAAGGAGAAATATTGCGAGATAAGTCGAGATAAGCCTAGATAATGCGAGATAAGGTGAGATAATGGGAGATAAGGAGAATAATGGGAGATAAGGAGAAATAATGGGAGATGAGCAGAGATAAGCCTAGATAATGGAAATTATATAGAGATAATGGGAGATAAGAAGAAATAATGGAAGATAAGGGTAAATAATGGCAGATATTTTATTACTTTAGGTAACATAAGGAATAAGCAGTGACGCTAGTAGTGAATTAAGTCCACGCGAGCGGAGCCGCGGGCACGGCTAGTTTTATTATAAAATAAATGCACAATTTAGACAAACAATCATTTAAAAAAGCACTTATATAATTTGGTTTTAAATATTCTATTTAATATGTTAATACCTAATTAGGAATTCTCAATGTAAGTATATTTAATACCCGTATCAAAGCTCATAATTACAGAAAAGTTTCAAAGAAAAGAAATTCAACGATCCGTAGCTACCATATATGTATATAAAATATACAATTAGTAAATAACGGTATAGGTATTTCTGGCTAAGCACAATAGGATTATAGGTGTCTATTAAAATATTACAACTAGGATTTAACGCAGTCATAATTTTGGGTGTTAACTTGTCAGCAATGCGTAAGAAAATGGTTGTTCTAACAAGTGCGTGAATATATACATATTTACATTCTTGTAATACGGGAGTGGTGGCACTTTTTAGGAAACTCTCGAGTATACGAATGAGAAGTTGAGCTTCCATTCCGAGGCGGATCAAGGATTCTGTCTAAGCGACGGCAAAAACTCATCATGGAATCTCATTCAACATTTTGGCGATAAAATTCTCTCTTACAAGAAAAAAATCGATGGCCAAGCGACGATTTCTCGTAAAAAATCGGTAGCCGGAAAGGAGGAATTCTCTCCGACATACTATCAGATAGAGATCTTGTCTCCTTCGCCTCCTCACCCCCATCCACATCCGCCGTTACGTACAATATGCCTGTAGGTTAGATCAATGGTATTAGCTGTACCGAGCGACAAAGCAGTAACAAAACTCATATATCTGACAAAATCATATTTATATTTAATTAAATATTTATTCAGATGAAGATATGTGGTTTTTGGAAAATTTTAAATTACAATAACAGAATATGTCGTAACATATTATTCTGTACCTTGATTCTTAAGATTTTAAATTTATTTGTCCATAAGAATACCTGAATGAGATTAAACAAGTCCAGACTAAAAGTAAACTAGGATACAAACATAAAATAAACAAAACCATAAAATATAAAAGGTCATACATAGGTCAGATATGAAGTACATAAGCATCAATCATCACTTCTGATGATATGTGTGTGTATTACGTACATATAAAAGAATAAACATCATTTCAGATAGAATCTGCACAATCACAACTACTTAAACAGGAATTTATATATATATATATATATATATATATATATATATATATATATATATATATATATATATATATATATATATAAACTTCTGGACAAAATTAACGCAACAATCTGAAAATTAATTTATCTTTTTCTTATGTCAGTTTTTAAAGTTTATCGAGTATTTGAATAGTAGGCTATGCATATTTTGTTTCGTTGTTCATGACAGAAATCAAAACAATTCGTTTAGATTTACAGTTTTAAAGACTTTATTAGAAGATAAACAATTTTCTGTAATAATGCGATAGATTTTCTTTAAAAGTAAGCTTATAAATTGCTCCCTTTTTCAAAGTAATACGTTTTTGTGGTAGACTGTTTTATTTTTGACCCCGAAGAATCAGATAAATGAATCGAACAAGGAGTTTAACTGAACACGAGGTAGTGCGAGCCTCAGTTTTATTGGACGAGGGATATTGTCAGAGTTATGTTGCCAATTTGTTAGGTAAACATCGTTCCATAATAACTCGTATGGTAAGACGCTTGAATGAAGTAGGCCTTTATTCTAGAAGGCTAGGGCAAGGACGAAAACGATGCACTAGCGACCTAGATGAACGTTTTATAAGACAATATGCTTTAAGAAATAGGACTGTCACTAGTTCTATAATAAGAAACGAACTCGAAGCTGTTCACAATGTAACAATTTTTTCTAAAACAGTTAGAAGACGGTTAAATGAAGCTGGATTAAACAGTAGGAGACCAGCCACTGCGCCCTTGCTTACTAGAGAGAACAGAGGTGCCAGGTTACGTTTTGCTCGAAATCACGAAAACTGGTCTGTGGATGATTGGAAACAAGTTTTCTTCACAAATGAAACTAGGGTTAGTCTAAAAACATCCAGATGATCGTGAGCGAGTATGTCGAAGACCAGGAGAGAGGTTTGCTCCTTGCAATATCTCTGCAAGGATTCCATCTGCTTTGATGCTCGCACAGAGTTAGTTCCTGTCCGTACGAGATCCGTGAATGCTGACTACTATCTTGAGAATATTGTAATAGAACATGTGATGCCTTTCGGTCATTTTGTGGGGCCCAATTTCCTGTTTATGCTCGACCTTACGTGGCTAGGGAGGTACTCAATTATCTTAATCAAGTTGGTATACCGATTATGCAATGGCCACCAAAAAGCCCGGATCTGAATCCGATAGAACATGTATAGGATCACCTTAAGAAAAATGTGAAACGTCATATACCTGCACCTAGAAACCTGAGGGAACTTGAAAATGCAGTTATCACAGAATGGGGCAAATTCCTCAAGATTTTATCCAAAATTTAATTAGAAGCATGCCTAGGCGCCTAAATGCTGTCATCCGAAGTAGAGGAGGCAACACACCCTACTAGTGTCCCAGTTACACTATTAATTTTGCTACTAGTGTCCCAGTTTATTTTTTTTCATTATTACATAATTTCAACGATTTTGTTATTAGGTCTCAAGAATAATTTAATTCGAATCTTATAGAGAAATTTGGTAGCTAATTCACTTTTAAAGTATCCGAATAAGTTTTTTCTAACTTTTAGTGTAACCAATGTTCATAAAAAATTATTAAAGTTAATTCATTATAGAGATTTGTATGATTTCATATATTGTTGCGTTAATTTTGTCCAGGATGTATATATATATATATATATATATATATATATATATATATATATATATATATATATATATATATATATATATATAATGTGAAAGATTGCTTGACTCGTCGCATTAACGTTAGTTTTTCAATGTTCTATTTATGTTGGCTCGTTCTCATTACTTTAAATCCAAATTTTAATATTCCTCCAAAATAGAAATATATATTTTGATAGAATAATTTGATATTTTATTGTGAAACAAAACGGGTCGCGAAAGGAGCGATATAATCACACTATAAAAGCAACATTTTCTATATGGATATACAGCAAGTAATCCTTTCGTGATAGGTACGAACGAGGCGTTTGTAATACTTCTAAACTTGTTTTGAATTTGTGCACGATATGGAATAAGTGATTTATATGATATATTAAGGGTTCTTTACAATTATACTTCTTATTAAAACTGAGGAATATTTTCTAGATTTGTTACAACTAGAATAAGCAATGTCGGTTAAAAAACTATTTATTTCAAGTAAATTGTAACTTTCTTGATTACTGGAAGTATTCTATTTGTAAAAACAACAAATTTTTAAATTCGGGTTTTTTTGACGTTTCAGGGTCTGTCGGTTGTACACAGATTAGTTAGAGGTAAAGACTAATATCACGTTTAACGTTGTTGGAATGTTTAGATATTTATATGGATTTCTAAATTTTCCTAGAATAGCAAAATTAATTTGTTGCAAAGATCTTGGACTGGTCAAAGAATTTCTATTATCCTCTTTCATGCTGGTGGTTTGTTAGTGCATAATTTCCAAGGAATCTTATCTTTGACAGACCTGAGATACTCTTAAAGTTTAGAGCATCTTGAAAATCGTGTTATTATTTTATGTTTTCAAATGTGATCTGTGACATTGTTAATGTATAGAAATACTACCCAGAGACTGATCTGTTTGACTTTTAGTCCGCAGAAACACCTGTGGATATGTATGTTTTTCGAATGGGATCTTTTTCGTCTCTGTGTTGAAAATCGTTTGATTGAAGAACAGAAGTAACATATTTTAGTTCTGATTGAAGAGATTGTCGTTGACAGTGATATGGCTCTATTAACGAAGGAGTCGACGACTGATGGTTGATGTTAAACATATATGGGATTAAAGGGATGAAGGATGAGATTTGAGAGGTTTCTTCGTATATCGTATTGTCTGTCCTTTTTAGGGTTCTTGAAGAAAGAAGACATTTGAATGCGATTAGGGGTAAAAAAACATAATCGGTAAATACGGCTGAAATGTATTTAAGTATGAAGAAAATAGGAAAAATAGAACAAGAATTATTAAACCGTGGCTTAAAAGGGTACTTAAGGTAGTATATATTTGACTTCCTTTTTCTGACGAAACATATATGTATAATTTACAAACTTTTATGTTGTTACTTACAAAAAATATTTATTTCGTATTTAAAATAAATTTATTTTACATTGTTTATCATGTTTCTGAATTAGATGTACAATACGATGTGTGTGTGTGTGTGTGTGTTTATCTATCTATCTATCTATCTATCTATCTATATATATATATATATATATATATATATATATATATATATATATATATATATAAAGGGTGATTCATTTAGAGGTACTTTTTGTGATGGGGATTTAATTGCAGATTGCGCATGCGTCGTGTCAACTGAAGTGGCATTCCTGTTCAGTAGTATTTGACAATTCATAATGGAAAGACTTAGCCCGGCACAGCGTCTACAAATTGTTCAACTTTATTACGAAAATGGGCGTTCTACGAGGAATGTGTATCGGGCGCTTAGAGCAACTTATGGTCCACATAATCGGCCTACCGAACGCACAATTCGCTCTACCATCACTAAGTTTGAGACCCAATTTTCATTATTGGATAATGCTCCACCGAATAGACCACATCCAGCACGTAGTGAAGAAAATATAGGGGCGGTAGCGGAGAGTGTACGCGGAGACCGTGAAGTGTCGATTCGTCGCCATTCTCAACAGCTTGGCCTGTCATATTCAACAACTTGGCGTATTTTACGTAAGGATCTTTCTTTAAAAGCATACAAAATTCAACTAGTGCAACAACTGAAGCCGACCGACCTTCCGAATCGTTTCCGTTTTAGTCGTTGGGCTCTTGACAAGCTTGCAGAAGATCCACTGTTTTTCGAGAAAAAATTTTGTTCACCGATGAGGCCCATTTTTGGCTTAATGGGTTCGTGAATAAACAAAAATGCCCGTATTTGGGGTGATGAACAACCTGAAGAGGTTCAAGAGCTGCCATTAAATCCAGAAAAAACAACTGTTTGGTGTGGTTTATGGGCCGGTGGAATAATCGGTCCATATTTCTTCAAAACAGAGGCCGGCCGGAATGTTACTGTGAATGGTGACCGTTATCGCGCCATGATAACAGACTATTTGATGCCAGAAATTGAAGCCCGTGGTCTCGACGAAATTTGGTTCCAACAAGATGGCGCCACTTGCCATACAGCCCGTGAAACAATGGCTTTACTGCGAGAGCAATTCGGCGAACAGATCATTTCACGCTTTGGACCACTGAATTGGCCGGTTAGATCATGTGACATCACACCTCTTGACTTTTTCCTTTGGGGCTATGTAAAGTCCAAAGTCTACATGGATAAGCCAGCTACAATTGAGGCATTGGAGGCCAATATTACTCGAGTCATTGGCCAAATACCACTCGAAATACTCACACGCGTCATTGAAAATTGTAACTTCAGAATGGACGTTGTTAACCGTAGTCGCGGACAACATTTGAAAGAAATTATCTTTAAGAAATAATTGTAAAGAATGGTTCTTTTATATGATAATAAAAATTATAAAATAAAATTGTTTTTATTCATTTTTTTTTATTTAAAAAAAGTACCTCTAAATGAATCACCCTTTATATATATATATATATATATATAATATATATATATATATATATATATATATATATATATATATATATATGGGACCTTTCACGTCAACGGGGACACCCGTGAGACCAGAATTGAGAGAGACGTCCACATATGTGTAATAGCTCAAAATTTTTGTTAAAGTGTCTACTTTCGAATGATACATGGCCTTTTAAAAAATTCAATATGGCGGACGCAATATGACTCCAATCTACAGAACTAAATTTTGATAGTTAGTCACTCCCAACCCTTTTCATCCCTTGTAAGGGTACAAAATCAAAAACTAATCGCAGAAATGAAATTCAGTACCCTCGGAAACCCCTCGAATATGAATTTTCAAAATTTTTTTTGACATTATTCGTTTTTTGATGTAAAAATACATATTTTCAAATTTAAACATCATAATGTATAGCCGCCATATTGAATTTTTTAAAAGGCCATGTAGCATTCAAAATTAGACAGTTTTTGAGCAATTACATATATGTGGGCGTCTCTCAGTTCTGGTCACACGGGTATCCCCGTTGACGTGAAACGTCCCATATGAAGGGTGTCTCAAAATGACATTTTAAATTGCGCTTCATTTTTTTTATGGCGAATATAGAGTACTAATCTTTGACAACTGACATCAGAAAGTACTTAGGTTTAGTTATGGAGAATTACACGATCGAGCAATGCATAGAAATTGTGAAAATTCACTACAAAAATGTTGAAAATTTTGCAGAGACGGTTTCGAAAAGTCCGCACTTCTTTGGGTCATCATAACGCACCATCTCGCAACACTGTGATGCAGTTAATCAAAAAATTTAAGGTTAGTTATTCAATTCTGACCGCGAAAAGCAATGGCCGTCCTCGTACCGGCCGGTCGAATAAAAACATAGCCGCAGTGAGTGCGAGTGTTGACGAAAGTCCTTCCAATTCGATTTCACCATCGTGCTCAGCAATTGAACATTTCAAGGTGCTCTGTGCAGCGAATTTTGACGAAAGATCTGCATTTGCATGCTTACAAGATCTAATTGACACAAGAACTGTAGCCAGCAGACCATGCGTAGCGCCGTATATTCGCCAATTGGATATTGGAGCATCAATAAATTGATGGTGATTCGAAGAAAATCATCTTCAGCGATGAGGCTCATTTTCAGCTTAGTGGCTATGCAAATAAACAAAATTGTCAAATTTAGGGAACCAAAAATTCACAAGTGATCCAACCGCTTCCCATGCATCCAACACGAGTCACTCTTTGGTGCGGATTTTGGGTTGGAGGAGTGATTGGGACGTACTTTTTCGAGAATGCTGTCGGAAATGCGGTTTCCGTCAATGATGTTCGCTATCGTAACATGATAACCAACTTTTCATAAAATGAAACAAAATGGCGCAACTAGCCACACTGCGGGTGAAACAATGCAGTTATTGCAGACGAAGTTTCATGGTCGTGATACCTCATGCCGCGGCGATGTGAATTGGCCACCAAGATCGTGCGATTTGACGCCACTGGACTTTTTTCTTTGGGGTTTTCTGAAAGGAAAAGTGTATGTCAGTGATCCACAGACCATTCCGGAGCTCAAGGAAGAAATTAGACGCACCATTAATGAACTTAGTCCGCAATTATGCCAAATGTTATTGACAATTTCGTCAAAAGAGTGAACGTTTGCAAATAGGGTAGAGGTGGTCATGTTTGTACCTTATGTAAAAAAAAATTCGTACTTTTCAAATAAATAATACGTTTTATTAATAAATTAAAATATTAGGTCATTTTGAGACACCCTTTATATATCGTGGTAAGATACAGTAAATTGTATCTTTCCACTTCGAGTTTTGTTTTATCGTTTATCGACTGGTCAGCCGTGGTACGGAAATGCACTTTACGTGCTCGTCAGCCAGTGCAAGGAACATTTTGATGACACTACGTCAGATTTCTCGGTTAAAATAAACTGTATTAATGATTGTATATTCATGTGTCCTTGTTTCCACGTATAATATAATAAACGACCTGACAAATATATTGCATGCTAAAATACGAGTAATAGATTATTTTAGATAAAATTATACCGACATCGAATACAAGGCTCTAAATATTTGGTGATATATAAAAATTGGCTGTTCTATCAGCTTTTGTTTTACGATTTTCGTGTTAGATAAACCGTCGAAAATAATGTAAGTGACTCCTCATAAATTAGCAGTTTTTATTACAGCTGGCTATCGAATAGTGCGTGCTTATACTGTAGAAGGAATGGGTCAAGCGGATAGAGATTCTTATCGTCAAAACACGAGTTATATTTTTGACTAGAAACCCTGGCGATAAAGTGTCACCAGGGAAGTTTTGCTGTAATTCTAACTGAAATAGGAATATACTATATAATTCTTTTTAATACAGTAACTAGCATTAACTAACTTAACAAAATAATCGCACTAGTTTGTTCTTGGAAAATGTTCCATAACTGTACATATATATATATATATATATATATATATATATATATATATATATATATATATATATATATATATATATATATATGTATATATATATATATTATATATATATATATATATATATATATATATATATATATACAGGGTTACAGGGAAAGTCGTCCTAGATAATTAAGGACGTTATAGTTTAGGTCGTTTCTGACCGATTTGACTCTATGACATGATGTCCTAAACTTAACCGTTTTCGAGATATTCTAAAAAAAAACATGTTTTTTTTTACTTTTATATCGATTTTTTTTTATTAGAGGTTCTCGAGTGCGATTTTTTGGTTATTTTTAGTTAGTCTGTATGTCAAGTATCAAAAATCATCAAAAAAAATTGAACCAGTTACTAACAGTTTCAAATGGCGGTTTGTTAATGTTTCTAAAATTACGAATTTTTACCAAATGTTTCCTACTTTAAATCAATAAAGAGAAAAAAAAATGTATGGAAGTTATTCTGCAAATTATTTTAAAAACTTTTACGTCTTTTTAGCTATCAAAAAAGGTATAATACTAGGAGTTTAATAGGATAACTGTACAGAGAATGACACCTAAAGCGGGCGCGGGTAGCAAAAGGTAAATTTTTAGTTCTAGGTGAAAATACGAAAAATACACAAATAAAACAAAAAACCTTGCAATTTAATACTTTTTAATAATTAGTTATTTCTAACACAAATTCTCATTATTTTTCTTAAATTACTTTTCACAACGCTGGTTGTGAGGTGCCGTCTCATTTCGTCAGGCGCATCAATTATTTTTTTGTCTTAGGACATCCACGTTTTCGATAGGAGTCATCTGGTCGTATACGAGACTTTTCATGTGACCCCACACATAAAAATCCATCGGTGTTAGGTCTGGGCTTCTCGCCGGCCAAGGTATAGGTCCGCCTCTTCCAATCCATTTGTTGGGATAATTGTAATTGAGCCATGCACGAACACTTCCTCTGTAGTGAGCTGGGCAGCCATCGTGTTGAAAGTGCATGTTTTGTCTCAAACCAATAGGTAGGTCTTCCATCAAATTAGGTAAATCGTTCCGCAAAAAAATGTCGTATTCCTCGCCATTCAAATTATCTGGCAGGAAGAATGGCCCAACCAAATAATTTGAAATTATACCCATCCACACATTTAAGCTGAATCTTGTTTGTGATCCTTTCGTTCTTTTTTTGTTTGGGTTGCCTTCCTCTTTAGAAGCCCAATAGTGGGCATTGTGGTAGTTTGTAAGACCGTCTTTGTCGATTTTCGACTGGTCAGTCCATAGTATTTTCTTAAAAAGATGCATCTTCGACATCGGTATTGAGCATAAATCTGCAGAATTCTAATCGTCGCAACGGATCCCCTTCTTCAATGACTTGCACGGTATAGTGGTAAGGGTGTTACCCAACAGTATGCATTACAAACCATACCTTCCACTACGAAATACCAAGCTGTTGTGCGACAACATTTGTAGATGTGGTTGGGTCCACCTCAAAGAGACGTCGTATTTCGTTTTCTTCGTCTTCGTCAAGATACGTGGGTCGTCCCATGTCAGTCCGCCGTCTTTGTACCGAACCAGTTTCTCGTAGTCTTCGATAAGTTTCATCAAATACGCTAACATCAGGTACACGACGAGTAGGATATCGCAGTATGTATTCATCACGTGCACGCGACGACACTCCTTCGCAAAATCCGTAACACATTAGGATGTCAGCATACTCCTCGTTGGTATACGTTGCCATATTCACAAGCAGAGATCAAAATCCAGTTACGAGCCAATTCACACAGTCAGAAGATGAAACACAGATATTTTTGAAAAGCACGGTATAGCACATCTACCACGGACGAATCGCATGAGCAGAACTAAAAATCATTCAATAATGTTTAGTGAACAGAAAATGTCACTCGCACAGAGAGTACCCCCCCCGACCGGAAAAAATGCTTACCCAACCCTTTTTATTGTTTGAAGGTGCAGGTAGTAAACCGGTAATTGGTAGTATCTAAATTCTATTATTAGGTTACTCTACATTCGGGCCTATTGAAATCTCATTTTTTTTTAGAATTTTCAATAGATCCAGTAGATATTATACCGTTTTAGATAGCTAAAAAGACATAAAAGTTTTTAAAATAATTTGCAGAATAACTTCCATACATTTTTTTTTCTCTTTATTGATTAAAAGTAGGAAACACTTGGTAAAAATTCGTAATTTAGAAATATTAACAAGCCGCCATTTGAAACTGTTAGTAACTAGTTCAAATTTTTTTGATGATATTTAATACTTGACATACAGACTAACTAAAAATAACCAAAAAATCGCACTCAAGAACCTCTAATAAAAAAAAAAAAAAATTGATATAAAAGCAAAAAAAACATGTTTTTTTTTTTAGAAAATCTTTAAACTTCAATATCTCGAAAACGGTTAAGTTTAGGACATCAAGTCATAGAGTCAAATCGGTCAGAAACGACCTAAACTATAACGTCCTTAATTATCTAGGACGACTTTCCCTGTAAGCCTGTATATATATATGTATATATATATATATATATATATATATATATATATATATATATATATATATATATATATATACAGTAGAACGCCGATTAACCAAGTCGCGATTATCCGAGCTCCGGATTAACCGAGCCAATCTAAGAACCTGATTATCCGAGGTACGCGCGTCTGTGCTGCGTATTAACCGAGCTTCTAAAATATGTATGTACATAATTCCATTTAAAATCGTCTGGGCCTTCGGGGAATCCCCCTGTAAGGGGTTCCCCTAATTATGTTTTTTGGACTCTTTCAGCATGTAAATTTGCGTGAATGCAGTGCGTTATAGCGTTTACTACTGAGAAGTACGAGTATACTCACATAATTTATTTGATTGGAGTTCTGGTAGTTAAGTGTAATTGATACGAACTGCTTTGTTTGAATTTTATGTTTGTCGTATTATAATGGAGCAAAAACAAGCGTAAAAGAATCGTCGTTCCTATTGAAGAAAAATTAAAAGCCATCAGAAGAATTGAAGCAGGAGAGACAATTAAGTTGTTGCACGAGATTATGGAGTAGGTGAGGTAACAGTTGGAGATTGGAAAAGAAACCGCACAAAAATAGAAGAGTGGTGTATAATCAAGTCTCTTCGTCCTCAGGAAGAAAATCAATGAAAACCGGCGACTATGAAAAGGTTAACGAAGCTTTATTCATGTGGTTTAACCAACAGAGATCAAAATCTTTTCTAAAAAAAAACTTTATAACAGATCAATAGACCTAGGCAAAAAATATTTCAAATAATGTAATATCAAGTAAGGTACAATTTGGCAAGTTAGAGCACATAGAGGGTCATTCCCAATCAATTATTGCACTTTTCAGAGGCACAAACGTTGAAGTAGCTGAGTACAACTCAAAGAAACTTGGTGTTACTATTCATATAAATAACCGGTCAAGTTCAAGTTGAACTTGCGCAATTAGTGTTCCGTACGTTGATTTCCAATCTTTACTGAAAATTGATGACCTTGAAATTTCTGTTTTTTTAACACATGGGCTGAAAAGTCCGGGCCTAACAAAGAAAACACGGTTTTTTTTTTTTGGTTCAAAATTAGCTTTATTCATCAACGTAATCTCCATCAAGAGCAACGCAATCATTCCAGCGCCGCTCTAAACATTTCAATACCACTTTTGTAGAACGATTTATCTTTTGCCTCAAAATAGGCCTCAGTTTCAGCGATAACCTCTTCATTCGTGCGAAATTTCTTACCGGCGAGCATTTTTTTCACGAACAGCCAGTAGTCGCTGGGAGCCAAATCTGGCAAATACGGTGGATGTGGGAGCAATTCGAAGTTCAATTCATGTAGTTTTGCCATTGTTTTGATTGACTTGTGACACGGTGCGTTATCTTGATGAAACAAAATTTTTTTTCTTTGCCATATGCGATCGTTTCTTTGCAATTTCGGCCTTCAAACGCTCCAATAACGCTATATAATATTCACTGTTGATGGTATTTCCTTTCTCAAGATAGTCGATGAATATTACACCACGCACATCCCAAAATACCGAGGCCATAACCTTTCCAGCCGATTGTTGTGCTTTCGGGCGCTTTGGACGAGGTTCACCAGTTGCTGTAAACTCAGATGACGATCGTTTTTGATTCCGGAGTGAAGTGATGGATCCATGTTTCATCCATTGTCACATATCGACGCAAAAATTCCGGTTTGTTACGTTTTAAACATGGCCAAACACTGCTCAGAATCATCAACACGTTCTTGTTTTTGATCAACAGTGAGCAAACGCGGCACCCACTTTGAACAGAGCTTTCTCATAGTCAAATGCTCATGCAATATAAAGCCAACACGTTCTTTTGATATCTTTACGATGTCAGCTAACTCACGCAACTTCACTTTTTCGATCATTCAAAACGATTTTATGGATTTTTTTTGATGTTTTCTGGTGTTACCGCCTCATTTGGACGTCCACTGCGTTCTGCATCATCGGTGTCTCTACGACCACGTTTGAAGTCAGCAAAACCAACGTTTTATTGTTGTTTCTGATGGAGCGGAGTCCCCATAACACTTTTCAAGCCATTGCTTCGCTTGAACGGTATTTTTTCCCATCAAGAAGCAGTGTAAAATTAAAACACGAAATTGTTTTTGATCCATTGTTTTGAAAATAACAAAAGTAGCGTCACTCTTAGCACAATAACTCACAAACTAATGAATAGAATATCATGAAATTTTAACAGCTGTCTTTTGAAGGTTAGTATTAACTGAAAAAAAGGTGACTGCAATAAAACTAGCGCCATCTATGTGTTAGGCCCGGGACTTTTTCAGCCCATGTGTTATATAGGTGATAAATTATTACAGGTAATTTATATGTAAATAATTTTCGTTCAATCTACACCCCGTGGAGAATATTCCAGAATTTTTTCAAAATTTTTTGATAAGTACTTTTCGAGATGCGTGTGGGACAGCGATTTTTTTTCGCGATTTTTTAAAAATAATACAAAGAAAAGTGCGCGCAAGTATTACATTATATATATATATATATATATATATATATATATATATATATATATATATATATATATATATATATGTATATGTATATATATATATATATATATATATATATATATATATATATATATATATATATATATATATATACTTTTACTCGTGTTTTTCACAAGCTTTCATTTGACACCACACTCGACTACCTAGTAAAAATTTTTTTTTTTCACTTCCGATTTCACTCCCCAAAACTAACCCCTTAAGTCAAAATTTAACTTTCAAAACTACATGGCTCTGATGAGGCCATCAATTCCTATATTATTACCAAATTTCAACTTTCTATGACAAATAGTTTCGGAGAAAATCGGGTGTGACAGACGGACAGACAGACAGTCACCGAAGTGATCTTATAAGTGTTCCGTACGGAACACTAAAAAGATAAAACTGATATTTGGCAAAAATCAAACGTAGTGTATGGATTGAAATGTGAATGTGGGTCAAACTGCATTGGCCAGATATCACAAAATTTATCTAAAAGAATCGTCTTACATAAAAGCGATTATAAGCATAAACTGGATTCGACCAGTCTGAGCCAACATGTGAACAAATATGATCGTAAAATCCGTTACATTTGGACATCGAAAGTTACATGTTCAGACAGAATTTTCTGGAAATGTGCTATATAAAGAACTGCCATAATAGTCTCAACCACAAATAACCGGTCAAGTGCAAGTTGAACTTGCGCAATTACTGTCCCGTACGTTGATTGCTTTCAAAAAAAAAAATTTTGTTACGGATGTATAAAATGATCAGTGACTTCACAAAACACACAACAAATGAGTTTTCAACAAAGTTTGTTTCCAATCTTTACTGAAAACTGATGACCTTGAAACTTTTGTTTTTTTATGTACCAGATAAATTATTAAAGGTTTCGTGATAATTTTCGTTCAATCTACACCCCGTGGAGGATATTCCAGAATTTTTTCAAAACTTTTTGATAAGTACTTTTCGAGATAAGGCGGGTGGACAGCGATTTTTCGCGATTTTTTAAAAATAATACAAGGAAAAGTGCACGCAAGTATTACATTATACACATTTTTTACTCATGTTTTCACAAGCTTTCATTTGATACCACACTCGATGACCTAGTAAAAAAAAAAATTTTTTTCACTTCCGATTTCACCCCTCAAGTCAAAATTTAGCTTTCAAAACTACATGGCTCTGATGAGGTCATCAATTCCTATATTATTACCAAATTTCAACTTTCTATGACAAATAGTCTCGGAGAAAATCGGGTGTGACAGACAGACAGACGGACAGACACCGAAGTCATCTTATAAGTGTTTCGTACGGAATACTAAAAAGACGCCGAAAGCTTATGCTCCATTTACACATATTTATTGTCTCAAGAACACTCTAAAAAAACAAGAACCAATGATGCTTACACCAGAGTTTCTTTGATTTTTAATCCTTCATAAATTATTGATATCCGCTGGTTTATTTTTCATTAGAATTAATGATCTTAAGTCGGCCTTTTAAAAATAAATTTCCTCAATACGCAGGTACCAGGTTTTGACAGTAATAACATTTATATTAACGTTTTCGTGACTAATTTTATTTTATAATAATTTTAAGATTTATTTTATAATAAGATTAAGATAAGAAGTAATTGCTAATGCCTTTATTTCTACCAATTAAATAAATAAAGTTGTGACCGATTATGTAAATTTATATGTAGAAGAATAAGTTTTGTATTAATTTTTGTTTAAAGTTCTGTGTTAACACTTCCTTTCCTGCAATTGATATAGATCAGATTCACATTCAACAGAGAGCCACCTGTAAATATTCAGTAAGTACTATTTAAGCCACTAACTCGGATTCAAAAAATTAAAAAGTTATGGTAGTGGTTCCTACTTTTCTTCTTTTAAAAGTACGGTATATTCCTTCAGAGGGTACTCTGACGTATGAGAGTTCTTTTCTATATCTTCCAGGTCCTGAAGATAACACTGGTTTACAGCCAAAAAATACCAAGAACGCCACATGCCTAGATAAGTTAATTGGGACCTCCTGAACACGAAAAAACGCTATAATTTTTTTTTTTAAGTACCGTTTTTTAGATAACGGTACTTTTGTGTGTTTTCGGTGTATGGTCCCACTCAAACCCTTATGGAGCCCAACCGAAAAGTCCGATCGAGATAAATGTCATACCGTTGGAAAGGCAACTAAATGCCTTTTCCGGCGGTATACTATAAATTTCTATGTGACAAGAAGTGGCTGAGTTATAACACCTCAAAGTTCAAAATTTGCCTATTTTTTACGTTTTTTTCAAAATTTTTCATTTTTATTTGGTTTTTTTTCTACGTTATTGTAAAGATCTGGAATGTTTTATTTTTTTACCAAGTAGTTTATTTAATAACCAACATTTTAAACGTAATTTGAAAAAAAAAGGATGAAAAAAAAAAGTTTTTATTAAGGATTTTGTGGAACGACAATATTTTCATTTTCATTGCTCACACGCTATATTCGGCGTAAATTAAAAAAATTTAAATTAAAATGACGAGTGACTTGAATTTTTCCGTTTTTTTTCGGATCTATCTTCGCGAATGAGGAACCAACAATAGTCTGCCATCATTTGTTCATCCCACCAGCCCTTGTAACGTCTCTCGATTTCTTGCATTTCCTGGGTGAAATCTTTCACCCTGCTCATCACTTTCGGATCCCAAGTTCATGGGGAAAATATCCAAATGACTGAATAAAAAGTGTAGTTTAGGTGTCATATTTGAACCTAAAAGTTAAAAAGAATAAATTTCAAATAATTTTCAAATGATAACGGCCTTTTTGATATACATGCTTTCACTCAACGCTTACCAATGGCATTGAATTTTTGCAGTAATGTATCGATCTTCTCAGCGTAATCAGGACTTCTGTAGTTTCCCAAAAAGTTGTAAACGATGTCCTGGAATGCTTCCCATGCCTCCAAATGAGCTGGACCTAAACACTCATTAAATGCTTGGTCACCGTACAGAGCCCGAATTTGAGGTCCATCAAATATACCAGCTTCAATTTTGCTCGCTGTGGCTCTCGGAAATTTTTGTTTAAGGTAATTCATGGCAAGACTGTCTTTTGGCAACGTTTTCACAATATTTGTAAATAACCCAAGCTTAATATGTAGTGGAGGAAGTATTATCTTCTCCTGAGGAATGAGTGGGTCATTTTTAATATTGTACTCTCCGTGCGTACGCCCACTTCGTTCGGGCCAAACTTTTCGGATGTAGTGATTTTGACGGTCACGGCTATCCCATAGACATAGAAAACAGGGAAACTTCGTATTGCCCCCTTGCAATCCAGATAGTATGGCAACTAATTTAAAATCAGAGCAAACTTTCCATTGATGTTGGTCATATTGTATGAGAGCGAGAAGTTCTTTCATTGCTTCATATGTTTCCTTTATGTATTTTCCATATCCGATTGGAATTGATGGTTTCGTATTCCCTTTAGAAGCAAGACTGCCTTCAAACTATCCTTGCCTCCATCCAGAAAAAGACGCCATTCCACTGGGTCATAACTTTGTTGGAGAGCATTGAAAAGACCACGTATGTTGGCACAAAAACAAAGTTTCCCGTTTTTGCGAAAAAAACTGCAAGTTGTTTGCTACGATCACGGTAATATGTAACACGTGTCTCAGGAGCACAATATCCCCACTGTTGCAATCGCGATGCAAGTAATTCAGATTTCGATTTCGGCAAATACAAATCTCGGCACAAATCATTAAGCTCGGCCTGAGTAAGTAAATGGGGTTTCTTATTTGATTGCATTTCTGATTCACTGCACTCATCTGATGAATCACTTATTGTTGTTCTTTTTCGTATTTTTGTGGGCTCTGCTCCAATCAGCTGCGGTTTGGGGCACGATACTGAGTGCGGCACTGGCAGCGTCACCGAGCTAACAACTGGATAAACTGGTTCAATTCTACGTCCGACAGCCTTTTCCGTTAAACAGAAATAACAATCTGTTGTATGACTGATCGGGTTTCTCCATTGCATTGGCTTTCCAAATGTGAAGAAACACTCTTGACCCTTACCAATTTTATTTAATATTGTTCGGCAGTTGTTACATGCATTATTCGGTGTCCACGGTTTGTCCAGAGACGCAGGTCGAAAGCCGAAATACTTCTTATACGCTTCAGATAAATTTTTCGTATTCATTTTTCGCATCAAATGCTGTGATTTCTTTTTCACAAGAACTCCACAAACATAACAAAATTCGTTGGATCGATTGAACACATTTTATTTTTTGCACGTACAAAGCCAAACTGTTTACTGTGATCAGATTCAAATTCTGATGGACGCCGAATATAGCGTGTGTCAGGGCTACCAACGTATACAGTGATTCAAATTCTGATGGACGCCGAATATAGCGTGTGTCAGGGCTACCAACGTATACAGTGATTCAAATTTGATGGACGCCGAATATAGCGTGTGAGCAATGAAAATGAAAATATTGTCGTTCCACAAAATCCTTAATAAAAAACTTTATTTTTCATCCTTTTTTTTTTCAAATTACGTTTAAAATGTTGGTTATTAAATAAACTACTTGGTAAAAAAATAAAACATTCCAGATCTTTACAATAACGTAGAAAAAAAAAACCAAATAAAAATGAAAAATTTTGAAAAAAAAAAACGTAAAAAATAGGCAAATTTTGAAATTTGAGGTGTTATAACTCAGCCACTTCTTGTCACATAGAAATTTATAGTATACCGCCGGAAAAGGCATTTAGTTGCCTTTCCAACGATATGACATTTATCTCGATCGGACTTTTGGGTTGGGCTCCATAAGGGTTTGAGTGGGACCATACACCGAAAAACACAAAAGTACCGTTATCTAAAAAACGGTACTTAAAAAAAAAAAATTATAGCGTTTTTCGTGTTCAGGAGGTCCCAATTAACTTATTCTAGGGATGTGGCGTTCTTGGTATTTTTCCAAATTAAAATTTTGTAAACCTGTGTAATGTACGGTATGGCATCGAATGCTCGATATTAGAATAAAACTACAGTTACTAAGAGCTTTAAGACCTTTTTGTTCACTCTGTAATCTAAGGGCTATTCCTAAGTTAAATTTCTTCTCGGTTGTTATATATATATATAGATATATATGTTATATATATATATATATATATATATATATATATATATATATATATATATATATATATTATATATATATATATATACCTCCATCCATGTTTGTCGTCAGGTCTTGCTTACCATTCAGTCAGTTTTTTAAATTTTTCTAGACTTTAATCTATTTTTCTCTATCAATTTTAAAATAGTCCCATGTGTATCAAAAAGTATTTATATTTTCTGGAGTCATTTCGTAATCATCTTCATAAAGTAGCAAAAAAATTACTTAAACGTAGGTCTCAATATAATTTTGAGACATACCTTGTATATTTTGTTTCCATTTATAAGCAATTTAATATAACTTAATGGTTAAAATTTTGAAAATATTTTAATACAATGCACACGCAAAATCAAATTTTCACTTTTAACAATTTTCCAGGCTTATAGCACATATTATAAAGAAATTCTTAAGAAGATCTTGTAACAAGTAAAAGTAATATTAAAGTAATCCTACGGATAAAATCAAAGAAAGTGGAAATAATTTCTGGAGAGGAGACGCCGCGGCAAAGAAATATATTATTAAGGTTTCTGAGCTTCTGATCCTTTACGGAGCATCTCTGGAATTGATTCCCGTAAATTGTAAGTTACTAAAATCTGGCAAAATAGAAAGTCAAACTATCTAGATCAAATTCGAGAGCAAATTTAATTTCATACTAAAATGGAGTCGAATCGGAGCTACCGAATGTTAACGATACTTGACAGTTTAGATTTATTGGAAAAAAGTATGTTTTATAAAATAAAATCTATACTTAAAATTTATTATATGATATTAACGTATATATATATATATATATATATATATATATATATATATATATATATATATATATATATATATAATATATATATATATATATGTTTTGACGAATGTTCTCACGGGTGTGAAATGTAGTAATGGTTTTTCGGGTATCCCGTGTTAGCTTGAAGTCCCTTGATGGACGGTTTCGCTGACGTTTCGATGGAATCTCATCCATCTTTTTCAAAGCGTTGATCACTGGTCGGTGTCTTGGCGTTGAATGTCGAGACTGGCCCTGAGTGCGCCGGTTTTATGTACTCGGGGGTGTTTCTATTGGTCGGACGGATCCGCCAATAGAGGCTCGGCTTCGGCTGCGCGTTGTCGGTCCTGTGGTTCTTTGTAATGTGTTTCGAAATGCTCCATGTATAGATTAGCTAGTCCTGGTGACAATGGAGAGCCCATGGGGCTCTAGAAATTGCTCCACATAAACCGAAAACATGGCTTCGATACGTAGATGACACTTTTGTGGTATGGCAACACGGTGAAGACAACTTAAACAAGTTCCTGGAACACCTTAACAACATACATCCAAACATTAAATTTACAATGGAAAAGGAGGCAGCAGAACAACTACCATTCCTAGATGTCTTGCTTCAAAGAAAATTAGATGGTTCTTTGTCTCACTCAGTATATAGAAAACCGACACATACAAACAGATACTTAAATGCCAACTCACATCATCACCCAGCCCAACTCTTCTCCGTTGCCAAATCCTTAGCTCACCGATCAGAAACCCTAACAGACAAGGAACATTTGCAACAAGAAACCAAGCTCCTTCGAAACGTTTTACTTTCAAATGGATATAGTCAAAACACGATCCAGCGGGCCCTAAATAAACAACACAAACAGGAAAGAAAGACATATACTACAAAAGCATTTCTCCCATATGTAAAAGGCATCACAGACAAAATAGGAAGACTTCTAGGAAAACACCAAATTCAGACCATTTTACACAACCAACCAAAAAATTAAAGATATTCTAACCTACACCAAAAGACATTATAGCCTTAGAAGACCAAGGCGTATATGAAATTCCGTGTCAGGACTGCGGTCTTTCATACATAGGCCAAACAAACAGGAAAATTAGTGCCAGAAGAGACGAGCACAAAAACGCCCGTAAAACAAAAATCCACCACCTCCTCTCTAGCACAACATGCACACAATACCGGCCACAAAATCGATTTGACAAAACTAGAACCCTACAAAAAAGTAATAACCTATCCACTAGGGTAATCAAAGAAGCCATAGAAATAGAAAAGAGGCTCAACAACTTAAATAATCGGGATGATAGCCAACGTTTACCGAACTCTTGGAAACATATTCTATCCCAGTACCAAGTCCAACCAAGAGAAACAATAATTCAACCATATGTTACTTCACCAACACAAACATTACAAAGAACCACAGGACCGACAACGCGCAGCCGAAGCCGAGCCTCTATTGGCCGGATCCGTCCGACCAATAGAAACACAACCCCCCGAGTACATAAAACCGGCGCACTCAGGGCCAGTCTCGACATTCAACGCCAAGACACCGACCAGTGATCAACGCTTTGAAAAAGATGGATGAGATTCCATCGAAACGTCAGCGAAACCGTCCATCAAGGGACTTCAAGCTAACACGGGATACCCGAAAAAACCATTACTACATATATATATAATATATATATATATATATATATATATATATATAATATATATATATATATATATATATATAAATGTATTTTTTGTAATTGTTTGTAAAATCAAAAAAATATTAGATTCCAGCAAGCCTTATTAAGTTTAATAAAATTAATGAAGTGATTTACTCAGTACTTTTTCTTGAAAAACACATAGTCTTTAAATAAGTACTGAATTTCTATATTTTAATTGAAATTGAGCAGCATTTTATAACTGAAACGGGGCATTTCCGTTATACCGTTTTTGTCAGAATTGAATAAAATGCAAAAATAATTTAATTTTCAGATTTGTCAACTCCAAGTACCTTGAAGAGAACGTATAACACGCTATGTACGGAACAATTCCTCTAAGCCCGTCCCTACTCTAATAACTTTGTATATGTTGTATAATTGAAAATAACGTAAATATAATGCAATTTTCAAATCTTTTGACTCCAAGTACTCGTACTACGCAAAGGACGTATAACATAATATATACAAAGCAACGTATCTAACACCATCCCCCCATCCCACCCCATTACTTCCTTATATGATTGAAACATAAATAATCATGCTTAAAGTTTATTCTTTATCTGAATAAAAAGAATTATAAACATGGTACTGAATGTATAAAAAAATGAATCGATCCTCACCTCTTCAACCCACTTTCTCTAAAGTGATATCGCGCTCGAAAAGCTCTACCCTTTTGCCAATTACTAACATGTACGTAGACATATATATATATATATATATATATATATAATATATATAAATATATATATATATATATATAATATATTATATGTATATATATACACTGCTGGACAAAATTAACGCAACAATATATTAAATCATACAAATCTCTATAATGAATTAATTTTAATAATTTTTTATGAACCTTGGTTACACTAAAGTTAGAAAAAACTTATTCGGATACTTTAAAAGTGAATTAACTACCAAATTTCTCTATAAGATTCGAATTAAAATTATTCTTAAGACCTAATAATAAAATCGTTGAAATTAAACATAGTGTAATAATGAAAAAAATAAAACTGGGACACTAGTAGCAAAATTAATGGTGTAAACTGGGACACTAGTAGCGTGTGTTGCCTCCTCTACTTCGGATGACAGCGTTTAATGCGCCTAGGCATGCTTCTAATTAAATTTTGGATAAAATCTTGAGGAATTTGCTCCCATTCTGTGATAACTGCATTTTCAAGTTCCCTCAGGTTTCTAGGTGGAAGTATATGACGTTTCACATTTTTCTTAGGGTGACCCCATACATGTAATCTATCGGATTCAGATCCGGGCTTTTTGGTGGCCATTGCATAATCGTATATCAACTTGATTAAGATAATCGAGTACCTCCCTAGCCACGTGAGGTCGAGCGTTGTCTTGCATAAACAGGAAATTAGACCCCACAAAATGACCGAAAGGCATCACATGTTCTATTACAATATGCTTAAGATAGTAGTCAGCATTCATGGATCTCGTACGGACAGGAACTAACTCTGTGCGAGCATCAAAGCAGATGCCACCCCATAACATAACAGAGCCACCGCCGAATGGAATCCTTGCAGAGATATTGCAAGGAGCACATCTCTCTCCTGGTCTTCGCCACACTCGCTCACGACCATCTGGATGTTTTAGACTAACCCTAGTTTTATCATGTGAAGGAAACTTGTTTCCAATCATCCACAGACCAGTTTTCGTGATTTCGAGCAAAACGTAACCTGGCAACTCTGTTCTCTCTAGTAAGTAAGGGCGCAGTGGCTGGTCTCCTACTGTTTAATCCAGCTTCATTTAACCGTCTTGTAACTGTTTTAGAAGAAATTGTAACATGCGAACAGCTTCGCGTTCGTTTCTTTATTATAGAACTAGTGACAGTCCTGTTTCTTAAAGCATATTGTCTTATAAAACGTTCATCTAGGTCGCTAGTGCATCGTTTTCGCCCTTGCCCTAGCCTTCTAGAATAAGTTCCTACTTCATTCTAGCGTCTTACTATACGACTTATTGTGGAACGATGTTTGCCTAACAAATTCGTAACATAACTCTGACAATATCCCTCGTCCAATAAAACTGAGGCTCGCCTACCTCGTGTTACAGTTAAATTCCTTGTTCGATTCATTTTTTCTAATTTTTCGGGGTCAAAAATAACAACAGTCTACCACAAAAACGTATTACTTTGAAAACGGGAACAATTTATAAGCTTACTTTAAAGAAAATCTATCGCATTATTACAGAAAATTGTTTATCTTCTAAAAAATTCTTTAAAACTGTAAATCTAAACGAATTGTTTTGATTTCTGTCATGAACAACGAAACAAAAATATGCATAGCCTACTATTCAAATACTCGATAAACTTTAAAACTGATATAAGAAAAAATAAATTAATTTTCAGATTGTTGCGTTTTTTTGTCCAGAAGTTTATGTATATATATATATATATATATATATATATATATATATATATATAATATATATATATATATATATATAACACATGGGCTGAAAAGTCCCGGGCCCAACAAAGAAAACACGGTTTTTTTGGTTCAAAATTAGCTTTATTTCATCAACGTAATCTCCATCAAGAGCAACGCAATCATTCCAGCGCCGCTCTAACATTTCAATACCACTTTTGTAGAACGATTTATCTTTTGCCTCAAAATAGGCCTCAGTTTCAGCGAGAACCTCTTCATTCGTGCGAAATTTCTTACCGGGGAGCATTTTTTTCAGGTCTGCGAACAGCCAGTAGTCGCTGGGAGCCAAATCTGGCGAATACGGTGGATGTGGGAGCAATTCGAAGTTCAATTCATGTAGTTTTGCCATTGTTTTGATTGACTTGTGACACGGTGCGTTGTCTTGATGAAACAAAATTTTTTTTTTGCCATATGCGGTCGTTTCTTTGCAATTTCGGCCTTCAAACGCTCCAGTAACGCTATATAATATTCACTGTTGATGGTATTTCCTTTCTCAAGATAGTCGATGAATATTACACCACGCACATCCCAAAATACCGAGGCCATAACCTTTCCAGCCGATTGTTGTGCTTTCGGGCGCTTTGGACGAGGTTCACCAGTTGCTGTCCACTCAGATGACAATCGTTTTGATTCCGGAGTGAAGTGATGGATCCATGTTTCATCCATTGTCACATATCGACGCAAAAATTCCGGTTTGTTACGTTTAAACATGGCCAAACACTGCTCAGAATCATCAACACGTTTGTTTTTGATCAACAGTGAGCAAAAACGCGGCACCCACTGTGAACAGAGCTTTCTCATAGTCAAATGCTCATGCAATATAAAGCCAACACGTTCTTTTGATATCTTGACGATGTCAGCTAACTCACGCAACTTCACTTTTCGATCATTCAAAACGATTTTATGATTTTTTTGATGTTTTTCTGGTGTTACCGCCTCATTTGGACGTCCACTGCGTTCTGCATCATCGGTGTCTCTACGACCACGTTTGAAGTCAGCAAACCAACGTTTTATTGTTGTTTTCTGATGGAGCGGAGTCCCCATAACACTTTTCAAGCCATTGCTTCGCTTGAACGGTATTTTTCCCATCAAGAAGCAGTGTAAAATTAAAACACGAAATTGTTTTTGATCCATTGTTTTTGAAAATAACAAAAGTAGCGTCACTCTTAGCACAATAACTCACAAACTAATGAATAGAATATCATGAAATTTTAACAGCTGTCTTTTGAAGGTTAGTATTAACTGAAAAAAAGGTGACTGCAATAAAACTAGCGCCATCTAGTGTGTAGGCCCGGGACTTTTCAGCCCATGTGTTATATATATATATTATATTATATATATATATATATATATATATATATATATATATATATATATATATATATGTAATATATATATATATATATATATATATATATATATATTATATATATATGCGCCTAGGCATGCTTCTAATTAAATTTTGGATAAAATCTCAGCGTCACTTGTGCCCATATGGCCAGTCCGAAAATTTTGAAACCTCTTATAAACTGTTCTAATCGAAGGTGCAGAGTCACCATAATGTTTATCAAGCAAGCTTCTCTTTGGTCTCCTGAGGCGTTTTTGCCTTTCATAAAGTAATGTTTAATCACCACACCAAATTTTTTTTTTGTCCATTTTTTGAAAATCACTCGACTTCCTTGATTCACACGAATGCCAAACACAAAGAAATAGACCAATATGGGTGAAACTTGGTGTGCGTTCATTCAAGAGATGCTACTAACTAAACATGACCTCGATACGCGCCGGTGGTGCATCTCTCGGACTTTGCACGGACTTTTCAAACCAGCCTCGTATATATATATATATATATATATATATATATATATATATATATAATATATATATATATATATACGAGGCTGGTTTGAAAAGTCCGTGCAAAGTCCGAGAGATGGCACCACCGCGCGTATCGAGGTCATGTTTAGTTAGTAGCATCTCTTGAATGAACGCACACCAAGTTTCACACCATATTGGTCTATTTCTTTGTGTTTGGCATTTGTGTGAATCAAGGAAGTCGAGTGATTTTCAAAAATGGACAAAAAAAATTTCGTGTGGTGATTAAACATTACTTTATGAAAGGCAAAACGCCTCAGGAGACCAAAGAGAAGCTTGATAAACATTATGGTGACTCTGCACCTTCGATTAGAACAGTTTATAAGAGGTTTCAAAATTTTCGGACTGGCCATATGGGCACAAGTGACGCTGAACGTTCTGGACGCCCTGTGGAGGTTACGACTCCAGAAATCAGTGATCAAATCCATGATATGGTGATGGATGACAAAAGAGTTAAGGTGCGTGAGATTGCTAGTGCTGTGGGGGGGGGGGGGAGGGCATCTCGACTGAACGGGTACATAATATTTTGCATAAACATTTGGACATGAGAAAGCTATCCGCAAGATGGGTGCCGCGATTGCTCACGCTTGACCAAAAACGGAATCGTGTGAAGTGTTGCAAGGATGGTTTGCAGCTGTTCCAGAAGAATTCGGAGGACTTTAAGCGTCGTTTCGTCACTGTGGATGAAACATGGATACATTACTATACTCCTGAGACCAAACACCAATCTAAACAAATGGGTTACCAAGGGGGAATCTGCACCAAAAAAGGCGAAGACCGTTCCTTCGGCGGAAAGGTTATGGCGACTGTCTTTTGGGATTCGCAAGGGATAATCCTCATCAACTATCTGGAAAGGGTAAAACTATTACAGGTGAATATTATTCACCGTTATTGGACCGTTTGAAAACCAAGCTGCAAGAAAAACGCCCGCGATTGGCCCACAAGAAAGTCCTTTTCCATCACGACAACGCACCAGCACACACCTCAGCAGTTGTGGTCGCAAAATTAATGGAAATATGATTCCAACTCGTTTCACATCCCCCCCCCCTATTCTCCAGACTTGGCTCCCTCGGACTACTATTTGTTCCCCAATTTGAAGAAATGGCTGGCGGGACAAAGATTTTATTCAAACGAGGAGGTGATTGCAGACACTAATGGATATTTTGCAGACTTGGACAAATCCTATTATTCAAAAGGGATCAACAAACTAGAACATCGTTGGACGAAGTGTGTATAAGCCTAAAAGGAGACTGTGTCGAAAAATAAAAAGGTTTACCCCAAACACATAAGTAGTTTTTATTTTTGCACGGACTTTTCAAACCAGCCTCGTATATATATATATATATATATATATATATATATATATATATATATATAATAATATATATATATATATATATATATATATATATATTATAATATATATAATATATATATATACATATAATATCGTAAATTTTGAATGAAGTAAAAAAGGTTGGCTCAGGATATAGACTAGGATCACACAAAATAAAGATTGTGTGCTATGCAGATGATGCTGCAATAATATAGGAAAGCGAAGATGACCTGCAATGCATGCTACACACCTTCAATATTCATGCGGAAAAATATAACTTGAAGATTTCCACGGAAAAAAACAAAATGAATGACAATATCGAAAGACCCGATCCGATGCAAACTTGTAATAGACAACACCAGCATTGGACAAGTTATGCACTTAATTATCTCGGTTGCAAAATCACATGTTGTGAAAATCTTGCAGATGAGGTTAGGGGACACAAACCAACAAAGCAACGCTAATATCACGGACATCTCAGACAAAGTATATGGAGAAACAACATCTTAGCATTGTAAATCCAGAATTTACAAAACATGTGTTAGACCTGTGATGACCTACGGCGCAGAAACAAGAGCAGAAAGTCGTCCTCTATCAAAAAGAACATTACCAAACTAACGAAATGAGGATTCTGTGAATAATAACAGGATACAGTTTAGACAGGAAAAGAAGCACTGAGATCAGGTAAAAGTGCAAGGTGAATAACTTAGTACGCTGGATAAGATGTCGCAGAAGAGAATGGAACTAACATGTAACAAGAATGACAGAAGACTGACTAGCTAAAAGAGCCAGAGGCAATAGACTACATGGTAGGCGACCTACAGGAAGACCACCAAAAGGTGGAAAGACAGCTGGCAATTTACATCGCAGTAGCAATAATAACCAGTAGTAAACGGGCAACTATGCCTAATTAAAAAAACGGTCAAGTGCAATTGAACTTGCACAATTAGTGTTCCGTACGTTGATTGTTTTTAAAATAAAAAATTTTTTGTTAGGGTGGTATAAAATGATCAGTGACTTCATAAAACAACCCCAAATGAGTTTTTCAACAAGTTTGTTTCCAATCTTTACTGAAAATCTGGTGACTTGAATTTTTTTTTTTTATATACCAAATAAATTACTTTTAGGTAATGCACTCAATTCAATTTTTTTTTCTTTTACTATTTTTTCGATTTTGTCAGTTTTGCAATATTAATATTTTTTAATTTTTATTTTTTTTTCTTTTGTTTTTAAAAACTTTTTTTGATTTCCAAATTTTTATTAATTTTCATTTTTTTAAAAGTTTTATAAAACGAATCGTCGATTTTTTCAAACTTTCGAAGTTTTTTGAATTTTTATTGATTCTTTCCACTTTTGAAAATTTTTCAAATTTTGTAACTATTTTTTTCGATTTTTTTAATTATTTTTGATTTTGTTTTCAATTTGTTTTAAATTTCTTCCCGATTTTCAGTTTTCCTTTCGAATTTTTCAGTTTTAACTTTCAAATTACGTTTCAAATTACACAACTGATTTTTCCATTTTTAACAATTTTTATCGATTTTTTAATATTTTTTGCGATTTTTTTGGGTGTTTTATGATTTTTTTTTTTTTCGATGTTTGACGATTTTTAAGTTTTTTACGATTTTATTTGGATTTTTAAAATTTTTTTCTCGGGTTTTCAATTTTTTTTTTCTTTTACTATTTTTTTTCGATTTTTCAATTTTGCAATATTACTATTTTTCATTTTTATTTTTTTTTTCTTTTGTTTTTTAAAACTTTTTTGATTTTCCAAATTGTTATTTATATTCATTTTTTAATGTTTTATAACGAATCGTCAATTTTGTCAAACTTTTGAAGTTTTTTTGAATTCTTATTGTTTTTTCCACTTCTGACAATTTTTCAATTTGTAACAATTTTTTGCGATTTTTTTTAAATTATTTTTGATTTTGTTCAATTTTTGTTAATTTTTTTTTCCGATTTTCAGATTTCCCTTCCCTGAAAACTGATGACTTGAAATTTTGTTTTTCTTTTACATACAAATAAATTATTAAAGGTAATGCACTCGTGATAATTTTCGTTCAATCTATACCCCGTGGAGAATATTCAGAATTTTTTCAAAATTTTTTGATCAGTACTTTTCGAGATAAGGTAGGGGACAGCGAATTTTTTAAAAGTAATACGAAGAAATAGTGTGCGCAAGTATTACATTATATTTATATATATATATTATAGATATTTATTTATATATATATTATATATATATATTTTTACTCGTGTTTTCACAAAGCTTTCATTTGAAACCACACTCGATGACCTAGTAAAAGAAATTTTTTTTTTTTTACTTCCGATTTCACCCTCCCTCAAAACGAACCACTTAAGTCAAAATTTATGTTACGGTGG